>CAJNOQ010001701.1:0-29239 GCA_905250885.1 Didymodactylos carnosus | reverse complement strand
AAGACGGCTTGTTACTACCTTATGAATATCTTATAAGTTTCTTATAAGATTCGTATCAGAACCAGTAAATTTCTTATCACTTCCGTGCAACATCTTATATACGAATCTTGTAAGAATCTTATCAGAAACTTTTTAGAACTGTCTTTCTTTTCAAATTGGTTTCCAAGCTGATTTGTGTGCAGAAAAGAGCATAATTGTTATAATGAATATAGAATAGTGATATAACTACCGCTTCTCGTGCAATAATGTTAGAAAATTGTCTGCTCTGCGTTCAATGTCTTGCCTGTGATGATTATGCGCATTCATTCACTTACCATTGCGTTTATCTCACCATTTTTGATCTTCTTTGGTGTATTGATGTGCTTGACTTAGCATCCAAGCGCGCAGTAGTACATCTGCACTGCGCATCAGTCAATCGCATGATGGAAGTAGACCAATATTCCAGCAAATATTTATAACCGCATATGTTAACGTGGAAAAAGAAACGTAAGCAGTCCTGGCTAATACTTGTTTTTACTGTAATGATTTTCAACAACTCACTGATTCACCAATGTTTGGATACAAAGAGAAAACCAGGCAGTTGTAATACGATTCACGTTGAAAGGTCCTGGATAGAAAATTTGACTTTGTCTTTAAGTACAAATCATTGTTTGAATGCAATTGTACGTAATTATCTAAAACTAAGAAATCAATGAAAGTCAATATAGGGGACTGTATCACTCTCGAGAAATACAATATCAATTTCAATTATTAGAAGATTTACGCATTATTCGCTAATATATTCACAGCCTGCTAATGCTAAAGGTATATAAACGAAGTAAAATTTCATCTTTTTTATTCAAACTTTTTACGATCATTAGTCCTTAAGGTAATTCGTTTAATTAGTTTTCTATTTAAAAACTACCGCCTCATAGTATATACAGGTGTTTGTTGAAGTTTGTTTTGAGGTTTTTTATACCTGTTAAAACTCAGGTGTATAATTTCGTTATAGGAGCAATGATGAAGTTTCCATATTATCACGTTTATTTACTAGCAACTTATTTATTCACATTCTGTTTGGCTGATACTGTTGTCTATACATCTGGTGATCATAAGTTGACACTTGTAAATAATGACAATGGATTTTCTGGTACAACGCGTCAAAACGTCATTAACACTTTCTTCAATGTTGTTCCTAAGATGAATACTCATTTTGGTCAAAATCGAAAGGACATTAAAATCACGATTGATCCAAGTTATAATGGGGTAGCATATGCTGGTGGTGGACAAATTGTTATTAGCGCTGCATGGTTAAGAAATAATCCCGAAGATTATGATGTTGTCACACACGAAGGTATGCACATTGTGCAAAGTTATAATCGTGGTGATCCAGGATGGTTAATCGAAGGTATTGCTGATTACTGTCGATGGAAATGGGGTGTTAATAATGGCAGAGCTGGTTGGTCATTACCCGATTTTCAACGTGGCCAACATTACACAAATGCGTACCGTGTTACAGCTAGATTTTTGGTTTGGTTAGAACGTAAGAAAAATGGAAATATTGTAAAACAATTAGATACAGCATTGAGATCCAACACATACAGTGGAAATTCATGGAATTCATTTGCCGGACAAGGAGTTGATCAACTTTGGACAGAATATTCAAATAATCCTGGTTTGTAATGAAATACGTACTTTTAATTTTTTTGTTATAATACGTTTAATAACGAATTAAATGAAATAAATGAATTTCTGATCGAAATTCAAAGGTATGTTTTCCCAAGACCTTTGGAAGGTCTTAGATACCTAGAAAAAAACACACCAGTTTGATTTCTATTTACGCATTTAGAACTTTTACACATCTATGGGCACACTTTATTTTTTACATTGTAAAGGTAGAATGTGTGAACGTTTATGGAGCATTTTTTTCATTCGTACCAACGACCGATAGAAATATTTTCCGGTTGTAACCATTTATATTTGTGCAAATTTCGCTTTACGCAGTTGCACCATTTTTTTTTCCATTCATGCTTTCAAGCGATGGACTGCATGAAATCTATCGCTTGCTCGGAGAATGATGAATGATCGATCATTCTTTGTCTATCCATCGATAATATACAAAGCATTAAAAATATACAAAACAGTTGTGTGCCCGTACAGTAAAAAAGTATGTTACGATCGAATGTTTCGAATGTGGAGGCCCCAGTAGTAAATTATATATTTTATTCTCTTTATTAGTACGTTTAGTACATTTAGGAAAGCTGTAATGTTTCTCTGTTGGACTAACGACTATAGTTTGTCTGAATAGTTTTGTCGTCATATACCTTTTTAATTCTCCTTCTACCCTCAGTGAACATGCATGAAATACTGTTCACGTGTACTAACCAGATTTACCACGCGTGCACACATTAAAAAAAGTTATTGTCCACGTGAACCAAATAAGTGACCATACAACTTCACGCGTGTTCACTAGCTATTCTGAAGCCTTATTGAACAGGATATATCCATCTCATGTGTTACCTTCACATTCACTCTTCGCATGTTTCTAGACATGATAATGTCTACTGTTCTCGATACGAAACAATACGGCGAAAAAATATTCAACACACTTAATAATTTGCAACTAGCTCAAACTCTTTTACACCAGCTTGCTTTTGTGAAGAAGAATTACAAGAGTTATTGATGTCGATGTTCTCCAATTCAACAGCACATGATGAGTTGAACGACGAAGAATCAATCTATATCAAAACAGTTTTCAAAAATGCTAATGTATATGTGACAGAAGAAATGAAAAAAGCGTTTAAATCCGATGATCATATCGATATTCAATATTTTCAAACAGCGAACGCTATCCGAATGAGATTGTCAGTGTTCAAAGAAGATTTTGAACGAAACATCGATAACTCAACAGGCCTTGTCCAACTCCAGAATGATAAAACAGCAGTCGGCATAATTCAACGTATTTTGCTCGTCTCCAGCGAAATAGTATATTTCGAAATGAATTAGCGAATGTATCACATATGGGGTTGATTGTCCCTTTATCTATCGAGGACGTATGAAAAATGATAAAGCAGCATACATTCGAAGCGAAAACGCGTTGAAAAAATTAGGTCGTACCACGATTCAATATTAAATGAAACATTTCATTTAATATTGTTGTATGTTGTACGTCTGCAGTATCCTACTTTATTTGAATATACATAGTGTTAAAAATAAGTTGTCTCTTTCGTTCCCTTCTATTATTCTCAATAATAATTTCAAAAATCTCACCATTGCTGTTCTAAAGATAGGAATAAAACAAAGACTTTTGATATCAAAGATGAGAAATTAAGGTTTCTCCACCCATAAGCTGTACACTCAGGTATCATCACCAACAGTTGCGACTGTTGTTATTCGTCATCATTTTTTCAATGTACATCTAGTTGTAGTGATGTTGCATGAACTGTATCTACTATCTCACTACTAAAAGGTAGAGTTTGATTGTTGACATGCTATGAAAGATTTTTCATGGGAGTGAACACGCAAGCATTGAATCTATTTGCGTTGTGTTCGCTAGTAGAGAATTGTTTCCATGCATAGTAACGCTACAAAGGGGCTTTACTTAAAACTTTAACCAGGGAACACAAGCAGAACGTTTTGAGTCATGTGTGGTGACGATGTAAATAACTAAGAGAATGCGCGTTCACGCTTCAATTAAATGCTGCACGCGCGTCAACGATCAATCACTGATCCTTTCTAGTGTGGATACAAATAATAACTGATTTTCACGAGTAGCTAAGAGTGACGACATGAATTTGCTTCATTTTCGCACGTGAAAGAATGCGTTTCATTCGTGTTCATGAGTTAACATTTAAAAAAGTAGTGATTTGTGCCATTAACACTGTAAAAATGCTATTACACTTGTGATCACGTTAAAGGATCATACCTCACGCGTGCTTTCGTATGAAAAGTTATTTCCCACGCTCATTCACAAGTCAACGAACTGTTTTACGTGTGAACCCATAGAATCTTTTCTTGTCCATGACTGTTCGCGTACATAAGATTATCTTCCACGCATGTTCCAATGTAGAATTCTCAAAAACAAGACTATATTGCCGTGTAATCACGTGAAAAAAATTTTCAAACCGTGTTCACATGGTGGAGGGAATCTAAATCTCCACATGGCTGATTAGCATGAACAATGCAGAAATGCGCAACAATAACACACGAAATCGCGCCTAGTGCCAATGTCGTATCGATTTTTAGCAAAGTAATACCAATAAGTTGCCTTTTCAAAAAGCAGTAGCATTTTGAATTACTTAGTCATAAACATTAAATCAATTTTATTATACATAATTACATGAATCTTTCGGACAAAAAATATACAGTAGTGAAACGTATACCAGAAGTACTGTGAACAGATACGGCGCGTTAAACCGTTGTTGTACATTATTCCATATGTTTAACTTCGTGTTTTATTCCTGAATGATCTCCAGTGCAATTTGGATTCTCACATACGTGTTTATCGATATGTTTACCCGGACTGGGTTCATGATGTTCACTGTCCATACCGTACGTATTACAGACACCTGTATGACCAGCTTTTGTTTGTTCCGACGCAATTTTATTGTCTAAAGTCTGAGCTTGAGGATCCATTTGTTGTTGTTGAAGATTTGTATTCAACGATATAACTTTTGTTTTGATTAAAAATATACTTACTCACTAAACTGGACGAAGAAAAGGAGAGATACGTTTGTGTGCGATGTGCGTCTGTCTATATATGTTTGCATACTTATATATCTACTAAAAAGATGGAGAGAAAACTACTATACCGTTCTAGTAAAGAAAGAAGAAGCGAGAAAGAGAAGCCTTCTTTCACATGCTATTTATATATATGGCACGTGATAAACTAAAATTGCGTATTCTCCGCATGCTAAATGTCGCACGTATCTTTCTTTATATTCCTTCTCTTTCCTTTCTATCAACGTAGTCTAAACGATAGAGCCGTATCAAATGAAGGAATCGAGAGCTAGCAGAGAAGAGGATAATCTATCTCTTTTCGCACATATATATCTTCTGTTCTTTTTTCTTTTCGAGAAGAAAAAATGTTCACACATGGGATATCTTATGCGGGAAGGAATATCTCCTTATTTGCTACATTCCTAAAATCTAAGATATATCTCGATTTCTTTCCCATCTCACACATGCGTGCGTTTCTCTTGCCTTTTGTTTTTTCTTCACGTTTAAATAGAAAAGATGTACGCATATGCAAGGTAGGAAAGAAATCGAGATATATCTAAATATTCTTTATTTGATACGGCTCTAGAGGTGTAAGCCGATCGAAAAACGACTGGGGTTTGGCTAAAAGCTAGGAGCTCTCGCTGGCTGGTCTCCTTTTTCCGACGCGAAACAAAGACAAGTAAAAAAATATTATTGTTTCATTTCAAAGTTCTAGTGTAATCGCAGCTGATAGCCATTAAAAAACAAACAAAACAGCAGTAACTAAAGGAAAACTGATATGAATAGAGATACTGTGCAGGAGCAGAGAAATGTTAACCTATTCCACTTTCTCTGGAAAAATCCCCAGGGTATCACCTAACGGATTCATTGTAAATCACTTTTCAAAAGTGTTCCTATGCTGCAAAGTCCTGCGGGACAAACTTTTCTGTTGCTCCGAGCACGAACATAAACATTTTTGATCCGTCTAGTAAGCCCGAGTCCCTCAGCAAATAATGTTGTCTCGAGCCCCTCTGTCTCGTAAAAAAAATTTTACGGACTTTTTTGTCCTGTAGTTTTTTGAAAAGGTTTTTCTTTTGAGATAAACCGTAACTGTTATAAGAGACGCTTAAAGTCTCATACTTATTTTTGCAAAATCCGCATAACAAAATTTAAGCCTAATTTATCTGATTCTAAACTTAAAAGCTACTATATAGAACCACGTTTTACATTCACTCACTACTTCAAAATCGAAAGAAAAGAACTGTAAACCGAGTTTTAGATATGAAACATCTTCTCAAGTTTAAATCCAGACTATTTCGCCTCTAATTTTTATTAGTTATTATAAAATTACGATTTTAATTTGATAGTATTACAAGAATTAAACATTTGAAGTTGCAGCGTAATTATAATCAAAAAGGACAAAACTTACGGAACAACAATTTTCTTCGACTTGTCCCGATCCCGTACGCTCGAGTCCGTAAAGTTATTTTATGTCTCGAGTCCGTCTGTCCCGCGGGATGGGACGGGATTTGGGGCTGCTCTACTCTGCTGCCTATTTTAAAAGTGACCTTTCTAAAAAGTGTTCACCAGAAATTCAATTCCTGAAAAGAGTGGTTTGGGGTATACTGTTTTTTAGAGCGCGGTGCTGTTCATTTTGCATTTACTATAAGCCCTGTCGGGAAAATACTCCGGTTGGCGGGATCCCTAAATTTTCGTCGTCTTTGGCAACGATTGCTTAGAATTTTACTTTGGGTGCTGCCAATCAACGTCAGCCCATGGCTTACACCTCTATACGGTTCTAATGAAAAGAGTTCTATTCTTTGCCGTATTATATTGCATATATCTACACTACTATTAACTTCGAATTGTACGAATGCGGAAAATTGCGTTGCAAATATTTGCGAGTATAGCAGCATGGACAGAACTTAATTTTGTCATACCGCCGTTAGCGAATCCATTATTTATCTAAAAGTCATAAAAATCATATACAATGATGGTGGAATGTCAGAAGAATGCGAAAAAATGATCAAGCAGTATTTCGATCTGGCAACTTATAAAATTTATCAAAATTACGAAAAATAAATTATGAAATATGCGCGTTTATTAAATAATTTACTATTCTGACCAGACGCAAAACTCATAGATTATTCCTAACTTTCTTCACTTTAAAACATCTATTTCAAGATTTCTTAAGACAAAACAATACAAAAAAATGTCAATTGATATTATCAGATGAAGAGATTTCAAATAAAATTGAGGATTTCAAGCATAATACTCGATTAAAGCAGTGAACGGAAAATTTGTTTAGTTTTGCTGCACTGTCAATATTTTTTCAAAAATCACTGAAATTATGACCGAAATCCGAGATTATGAAAGTAACGCGAAGAAAGAAAGACATGTGAAGAAAGTCAAATCGTGACTTGGTTCCATTCAAAGTAAAAATAATGCTATTGATATTTCTACTGTAACGAACTTGTCACATCCAAAATTAACTACCGCTGAACCGAATGTGCTGAGTAAAGGTTTGAACTACATACGTGAGCCAAAAGTGAACTGGAACGAGACTATTTCTGACAGTGAGTGGTTGTTTCATTATGCGTTTGGAATACGTAATGCGTAATGAACTAATAGATTTTACATAACAGGATGTTGATTCTGAAGCTGGATCTTCAGCAAGGAGATTGTGTACTTTAAAACCCACAATTAGCCGTAGCATCTGAGAAGCGCTACGAAAAAATTCTTTTATCGTACAGCAATGTTTCAGAAGAATGAGTTTCGAGAGGACAACAACATATTAGGCACTTTACCCAATGATGAAAGTATCTATATTGCTAGATCTGATAAAGGACGTGATGTTGTTATTCTCAATAAATCAGACTACGTCGATAAAGTCAACACTATTTCATACGAAGTTTAAATGATTGGACAGAGATCCGACTATAACTAGAGAAAATTCATTGACAAATATATTTATATGATTCGGTTATATCATCGAACCATAGTACAACAGAATTAGATCAGTTGGCTCGATACCAACTAGGTTATATGGCCTTCTGAAAACTCATAAAGTCGTGATGCCAATACGATCTATAATCTCTTGTATATGGTCATATAACTATGAATTAGCTAAGTATTTAGCTACTATTGTTGATACACGGAGTAGAAGTAAATACTCACTGAAAAATACCTATGAGTTATTAATCTTTCTTAGATCAAATCTTCATCAGGCAAAACATAAAATGATTAGCTTCGGTATTGAAAATCTATTCACGAACGTTCCTACTGAAGAACCTATTGATATAATTTGTAACAAGTTATACTGCATTGATCAAAAAATGAGACCAATTATACCAGAAATCTATTTTAGAAAATTTCTTAACTATGCCACTTATGGAAACCCTCTTTCGTTTTATTATTACTATGAACAAATCGACGGAGTGTCGATGGGATCCCCTCTCGCAGCAATATTTACTGAAATATTCATGACAAACTCCGAGGCTGAATATAAGGACGTCCTTATATTAGATATCCCCAAAACGAATGGTGATAAATTATTAGCGTGGAGAAGAGATGTCGACAACACCTTTACACTCGTCGAAAATGATATTGATGAAAAGATTATTTTAAATAAGATCAGTGCATTTCATCAATCAGTCAAGTTCACATTTGAACAAGAGTAAAATCGACAAATTCCATTTCTTAATGTGCTCATTGAGCGTGATAATGGTATTTTCATTACGAGTATATGTAGGAAAAAAAAGAAGGCTACAAATCTTATGATAAAATGGCAAAGTCGTGTACCTAAATCGTATAAAATAATGACTGTCTCAGAACTAGTGAATAGAACTATCACTAATGAACTAATGCATAAAGAATTTGAATCGATTAGCCCGATCCAATACCATTTATAAAACTCTATCATTGCTAATCAGTTAAATAAATATTATAAACGAAGTGACAATTTCTCTACCATACAAGGTCTGGATCCAACATCAGATAAAAATATTAAACTTCGTTATATTGAATTATCTTGTGTAGAAAAACCGAGTAATAAGCGCGCCTGGCAACTAAAAGTCATCGTTCAAAATAATGATTAATTTTCGAAATTGCGAGTAACTTAGAAAACACCTGATACTGATTTTTTTCCGGTAAAAGACCGTTTACATAATCATCAATCCTTAGATGTTATGTAGAAAATTTAATGGTAAAACTTGAGAGGAAGAATACATCGAAAAAATCTGTTAAACAAACTATTCGTTGTACTACCGAACATGAGAAAGATGTTGACAAAGCAGTGATAGACCTGACGGGTAGTCTATCTAGTAAAAGGAAGTCAACAGGTCAAACAGTATCTCAACAATCCACAACTGACTTTGAAACGGAGCAGTCGTATTCGAACAGGGAATTTGTAAAAAACGGTTTTAACTCAATAATCAGCCGATCGTGAGGAAGAACATCTTTATTATTGAATCCGATAATAAACCGTATCGCCTATTAGTGGAAGAGTCATTAGTCATTAGATCCAAAGACACCGAGATTTAATAGAACAGAGCGTTTCGTACCACTCCATATCTCTTTCCCGAAAGTTACATCAGTACACATAGTAAAAAAAGAAAGAACACTCGAAAATTTTATATTCATTTAGTGGCAGTCTCATTTAGTCAAAATAGACAGAATATTATCGTCGTTTCTGCTCTATTCTCTCTCTCTCTCTCTCTAATACATGTACATATATATGCATGGTAATTTTACTCTTTTCAAATACTATCCGTTGAATTGTGCGTTTTCTCTTCTTGTTCCTCTATGTTTTCCACTATATATGACGATGAATATGTAATATTCGGAAGCTCATAATCGAAATAATTAAAATGAGTCAAAATTTAGCTGCAATCACTACTTCGCCATTGATTATTCAAGTCCTGCCCATATATAAAATCGATCGTTCCAAAAAAATGATAAACAGTGCAACATTTTAGAGACGATTGTACAAGTGACAGTGTTAGTTAACACACATAAATTATTTACCCTTCATTCAGCTCGTTACTGCAATCATCGATTGTACTTGAGGATTGTTGGGATTCTAAGGAATTAAAGCGCAATTAGTAGAATACTGGTAGGATACGTCTCGGATCCTGTCAGGAAACTCATAGGGCTTTTACTAGGCTGTATACCAAGTGAGAAACAGCGATATCAATACCGGAAAAAATACGGTACACATACTACTCACATACCCAAATACCAATTGAGTTTGTGCTTAATAGGTAGACATAACTGAAATCTGCATTTTATTCAGTTTTTACGCTCTTTTCATTGAAGTACAGCCAGATAGCACAGAATAAAACATCCTGTTTGCGATAATATCTTCTATCCAGGTTTTTTTTAAGTCTCACGACTGGTATTAGGTGACTTCAGGTAGTCTTAGAGCTGCATAGAACATAAGTAGTCAAACCACACTAAATCTGATGACAATGTTTAGTTTTAGATTAGAGCTCAAGAACAAGATGAAAACCGAGTTTTATGAAAATCAGAGTTACCACGCAGTTTTTAAAAGGTTTTCCAGAAAACTTTCGTATCGAAACAATGTTTTCAATTCCTTTTAATCATATAATTACGTTAAACAGATAAAACTAATATTATCTTGAAGTTTCCAATTTGTCCTGATGTTTCTGAGTGAGCTGTGAATTTTCTAATATTAGATGATCTATCCACTACTTGTTTATTATTCTGCTTTAGATATTTTAGCCCAGAACTTTTCGGTACTGGAAATTATTCATCATTAGTGAAATTGAGATATGTTTTACAGATCATCCTGACACGGTTCTGATCATTAAAATTAAAAGTATCTTCTTTGCTCGCTCATCCTTCTAATTCTCGCCAGATTCGAAAATAAATTCTTGATGGCAATGCGGTTCTTTGTTGCAGTTTTACATTGTTATTACTCGAAAGGACGGAACATTTCCACTATCCTCGAAGTGCGGGTAAGAGTACCAGATGACATAATGTTGAAGATAATTAGAATGTTTTCTTATTCTAAATAGTAATTTTTCCTTCAATAAAATATAGTTTCTAGATTAAATTAGTTTTGGTTTCGTAGTCCTATATACATTTGTAACGATAACTAATAAACTTTGCTTGTTTTAGAGGTGATTAAATATTTACTCATTGTCTCGAATTTGGATTATATAGGTTTCCATCATTATATTCAGTTTAAAACCCTGAATCTCCAGTTAATGTTCATTTAATTTTTCTCTGTCATTGTTTATCGATTAAATTTCGCGTATGTGCGCTCTGTCTCATAGTCTTATTTGAACTCACTTTTTTAAATTAGAGAAGAAAGAGGTTTTGATGCGTCCGTGGGGACGAAAATATGACAAATTCGAGTCTATTCATTTGCTCTCTGCCCTAAAACGAAATGTATCAAAAACTAATTCAGAAATACTAAATCTCTGCACCATAAACTTGCATCGCCATAAAAGATTGTCTCTGTAAAAAATAAGTGCAACATAAAGTGGAAAGAAACGGAATATAGCGGAGTATTGTACAAAAATTGTGTTTGTTATTAACCATTGTCAATTATTATTTCACGCATTATTGCTGAGAGATGAACGAGTTAGAGTCACGACTTAGACTCGAGTTGTATTTTTCTATGACTTAGACTCAAATTCAAAGCGAAAAACTAGTAAACTCGAAAAACTGACTCAAGTCAGTCATGTAAGACTTTGTATTATTATGAGTTTATTCCTTGTATTTATTATATACAGAAAAACAGGAGGAGTGAGAAAGAAAAAGTGATATTTGAGAATATTTTAAGAAAACATCTCATCAAATATCAAGATTTTCTTACAAAATGAATTAGTGATTAGTATAGAACCAGAAAACGAATAACAAACTGCCTATAAGAATGGTACTCAAAACAAGCGTCTCTAATATCGAAAAAGTCTATTTAATCCTATTCTGAAATAAAACCTTGAGGGTACTAGACTCTTCAAAAGTACTTAGCTGACACTGTTATAATAAGGCCTTTAGGGACATGCATGCTCCCTACTCTGTTGCCATGCTCGATCTTTCAAAAAACAATAAGCAGAAAAAAAATCGTTAATTTATTTTTTCACTTTACTATAGTATATAGGACATAGTGTGAGCTTTTATGTTATACTTCATTATTCCGTTGTCTCTCCGTTAATATTACTACTACTATTTTTTTATAGTACATGGATTATTTTGAGAAGAATAAATATCTGAAATTCGTTAGTCTTTACTTTAATAATATAGTCGAGAATGCCTATTGCAGCATCCTATTCTCTAAAAAAAAACAGATTTGTGTATGAAACCTAAAAGGGAATATAGAAGTGCAACCATTTCTAAACCCTTTTAGGTTTCGTAGAAGAAAAGGTACGGCACGAAACCGTTTTAATTGTATTGAAACGACTGATCATTTGCTTATTGGTTCTGTTTTTTTCTCATGATTTCCTCGTGAAAAATCGAAAATTACAAAAGTTTCAGGTATGTTTTTGGCTTAGTTTTCGCCACCCTATACTATGACAGTACTTCTAAGCTGTTGAAATGGTCTAATGGTTGCTCAGAAAAAAAAATGGACAGAATTTATGCATTTAAACGGATTTCGTACCGTACCTTTTCTTCTATGAAATCTAAAAGAGTTTAGATATGGTTGCACTTCTTTATTCCCTTTTTTTTTATACAGAGTAATTGATTACAATAAAGAGTTTTTGTAATATCATGTCCGATTTTGTGAAAAACATCATAGATAAATATAAAATGTATCCAAATATAATTCCAAATATAATTCATATTGTCTGTTCGATACATCAATCAAATGTAAATTTTATGTCTGATTAGAAAATATCATGCGAAAATTTGAAATGAATCAATTTGTTTTTTAAAGCATTCTCTCACGTTTCGCATAGCAATTATATAAACATTTTTAAAACTTAGTTTTATATTGAGTACATTGTAACTGTTCACACCAACACTGAACACAACAATAGAAGAAAAAATTCATTAAGTGCATTTAGAGTGTTTTACCTCATGGAATTAGTTGTCATTCTTCATTGCAAAAAAAAGAAAAAGAAAAGATAATCTTTTCCGTTTCAATTGAGCATCTAAAAAAGTATAGTGTAAATAGAGTCTTTAAATTCGAGTACTACACTATATATCGTACCTGATATATATGATTTATATTATCGGGGAAACTGCTCACCAATATTCTATTTGATATATATTGTAGTCTATTTTCAAATTTGAATTTCTAATATAATATTGATTGGACTAGATTATACTTGTACTTCTTATTTTCTTGTATGGTTTCTTGAACTTAATCAGAAGATCTGTCTAATGTAGATATATTTATGTACATTAAGAGTTAAAACAGACAAATTTGTTAGTAGTACTTTAATTTTTCTTTATTTGGCTTCTTTTCTTCTTCGCTCTACACAAAAGGTAAACGGAGAGCACTTTTCTATTTTAATCATAATAAAAGTAACTTTCTTTTTTCTTTCTTTTATTTTCTGTGGTATTTTTTTTCCTGTTTTTTCTTAAACCGCATAAATTTTAGCATATGTAAGGAAGAAACATTAATATTTTTTTTATTTTTATTTTTTTTTTTTCTACTAAAAAACACACACATATTAGAATAATAAATAATAATTTATATATATATATCACAAAGCGAAAAAAAACCTTCAACAAACACGTATGTATATGAGAGAGAAACTATTGACTAGACATTGACATGTATGGATTAGATTGAATAAAAAAAAAAACAAAAAAAAAAACAAAAAAAAGAGAAAGAAAAGAGAAGTAGAAGAAGAAGAAGAAGAAAAAAGAAAGAGTCTCTATATCTCTCGATTAAAATGAATAGAATGAACGACTGAATATATTTTGTTTCTTTAAAATACAAATATACCAACAATTATTACGGTAAGTCTCACTGTTTATTAGACAAACATGTTCTATTTAATAGTAAATTCAATGTTTGTTGTTGTTTCTTAATGACAAATTTATGTGATGAATAATTTTTGATAAAAAAAAAAAAAAAATAATAATAATAATAATAATAATAAAGCATTGACACTTTTCTATGTTGATGTAATAACTCATCTTTCAACATATACATGCTGTTCTTTTATAAATAGAACAATATTATACTCGTATTACATAAACTTATTCTACCACCTGCTACTATTTTAATGAGGATAATGGTGATATCTAAATTGAATAATAATAATTATTAATCTTCACAACAAATTTGTCAACAGTATACACGTACGTAATTTTAAAAAAAAATTTTGTAGTAGAATTTAACCCGAATCATCTTATACATTTTTTTTTTTTTTTTTTTTGAAAATTTAATTTTCACAAAAGAATAGAGAGTCAAAAAAAATGATTAACTCGTTTTATTTAGAATAAAAAAATTCTCTTTTATGAACAACGTTTAACTATAATATTGAATTAAAAAATTTCAAATATTTATAAATATCTAAATTTGCTACGTCGAAATGTTTCAAAGTATCATTTATGTTGAGAATAACTATGCATCAAAATAAACGTAAATATATTTTACTTCTTTTCAAGTCATTCAATTTTTACTTTATTTGAACTGTCCATTTTAATTTGTTGATTTGTATATATCTATATATCTTCGAGTTATATGCATTTTATCTAATTTTTTTGATATAAAATATACTCACTAAAGTAGATTTGCTGACTAATATATATTATTTTTTTTTCTGATACTATTGCAGAAAAGAAAAATAATCAGAAAATCTTTTTAATACGCTTGACATACAGACATAAGAAATCATTTACTATATATATATTTATATAGTGTTCTTTTGTGTGTTAGTTTGAGAAGTAAAAAAAAAAAAAAAAAGGAAGACTGTTTTGTTTTACTACTCAATTAAATTTTTAAAATATAGAAAAAAGAAAAAAAGTATGAATCAAGTGTACGTCAATTGTTGACTTTTTTTTTCAACATTATATGACGGTTAGTGTGGCCGTGATTCTTAGTAACTGATTCTGTATTACTAATTCAATTCATTAAATCTCAGTTTTAAACTTTTAGTAACGATTTTTAACTTAGAAAATCATTATATTTAGATAAAATGTATCTAGAAATGATGTTCTTTACTAACAATTTATAAAATAAATTTTTATGTCTGAGAAAATAATTATCTCATAAGATATATAATAGTTTTAAAAAAGATTGAAAATACTATTCATCTAAGAGTAAAATAAATTTATAATGATTACTTTTTATTCATATATTCTCACAGTAGTCAATTTCTAGATATATGGATATTCTTGATTAAGTACTTATTAAAAACGATCACATCGTCAAAAAATTGTTGAAATATTTTTATTTTAATTTCTCTTGATATAAAAATATGTTGTGTGTCACGTTCAAAATGTTGTTTTTAATAGTGTGATGTTTTTATTATCTCTAATTCCATGATTGATATTATGTGGGCTAAAAATAATTTACATTCAAGGTCGAATAGTGCTGCTACTTTTTCATACAGTTTGCTCTTCCTTTTTTTTGTTTCTCTCTTTGATGCAAATCATCGACATTAGACACATATACACACAATATATTTATTTCTTCTTCCATTCTTGCTTATAGGAGGCAGCTCAAACTATCAATAAGAAAAAACCGAACACTTTGTAATGGATCTTAGTTGTTTTTGATTGATTTAAATATGACGAGAAAAAAAAAAAGAAAAAAGAGTATAATAATTATTAATGGATATAAAATATGTGTGACTAAATTTAAACATACGGTCGGTTTATATATAAAAGAATAATATCATGCACACTTATAACTTCTAGCTAAAAATTTTTATTTCATCTGCCAGTTATTTATTTATAAAAGAAAAAAGAAATTATTTTCTATTGGGAATCAACACGTACGTAAACTAACAGTAATAGATAATATATAGGGAGAAAGAAATTTTTTTTTTTTTTTTTTCGATGAATTACTCTATAACCTTGATAAAATACTATTTAATTTCATGAGGATGTTTTTTTTGTTCATCTATATGATTAACATAATATGAAAGTTAACTTATTGATTTAGACAAAAAAAAAAAAAAGGTCGAAAAATTCAAACTACAAGAATAGATTGTTTTTTAGTGTTTTCTTTTTAATTTAAAACCTTCAAAAATATCTATCAATAGATGACATACTACTACAATTACTATAAAAAGAAATCATGAATGTTTACTGGATTTACTGCTCATATAAATAAACACTTATACATGATACGAAAATTATGAGTATCTGTTAGTTTCTTTTTAAACCTTGAGAATGACTGTTGAGACAGTTGTGAAAGTGTTTTGATGTTTTTTGATCGTATGCACGTTTTCACCATTATATTTAATAATCACCTGGAATCATTTTTATATAGGCAAAAGTTCTTCATCAATATACAATTGTTTTTAAAATTAGTCGTGTGTGTGTATGTATATATTTGTATGCTCTCATGTTTAATATTCAAACAAACGAGAAGGTAAATGTAACTTTAAATTTTTATAGACAACATATCCTATAAATAGTAAAGGTTGCATTTATGTAATAGTAAGAGTTCAAATAGACATTATATATTTTTTTGATTTGTCGTTGAGCAGAAGTTAAATATATGAAGTGAAAATAAAAAAAAATGTGTATATTTTATTTCAATAATCTTTGATCATGGATCACAAATTTAAGTATAATAATAAATCAGATATATGTAAGTATAAATTTTTGTATTTATTACTTTTTACAAAAGATGATAATCATAGACAAATTGATTTTTTATTTATGAAATGAATAGTTGTAATATGTTTTTAAATACTAAAATTATAAATATAATTTAAAAAAATTGACTATCCATACTATTGTTTTTTATTTTCTTACCTTCATACGCATAAAACACACAATTATACGTGATTATTTCAACTATTAATTTGCCATAAGATCGGTGTTTTGGGGCTAACATATGTTGACATCATATATATACTATGTAATAATAATTAATGGTCGTCTTATCAGTAGAATGTGAAAATGGTCTAGTTTTTTTTTATCTTCCAATATAAATTTTTCATGATATTTTCTTTAGTTGTCATCTATTTCAATCAAGTATATCAATACATGTTCTTAATGACAGCTGCATTATTTAAAAATTGAAATATATTATATTTGAAAAAGGATACAATTTTACTATATAGAGTAGAAAAAATTGATTTAATCCTTCTATGCATGCAAAAAAATGATTAGCCTAAGTCATTCGAGAATTGAGAATAAAAATTTTTTATTATTTGAAAAATATTTTTTTCATATATTCAAAAAAACAAAAAAAAAAATTAGAAATTTCTAGATTTTTTTTACTATCATCTCATACTGTAGACAATTTCATGAAGGTAAAATTTATAAGATTAATGAAAAATATTTTTTTTGTATCATTTTTAACGATCTAAAGTCAGAAAAATAAAATGTCAAAACTAATAATCATTCATCGAAGAAAAAAAAATATACAAAAATTTTCTGTGTGTTTTTTTTATATGACAAAATAAACACTGATCATAATCATTTCTCGTTTATATAATCTACAGACATTTCACACATTTTACACATATCCTTTTCTTTCTACTATAAGAACGTACTATACCTCTTGTACAACATTTAGGTTATAATGAGACAAAAAATTGCTTTTCTATTTGTATTTCTTTTTGTTGGTCTAGATATATATATATATATATCTAAATAAATGGGCTTCTGGAAACACAAATTATTCATTTGAAAAACGAATGTTTTTAATCTTGATATTAGAAATGAGGAGGCAACAAAAAAAAAAAAAAAGCATTTTTCCTCTTTGAATGAATTTTACTCACTGTATTTTGTGTTCAAAAGAATATGTTTCGATTATAGTTTATTATATTTAACTATCTCTGATATTTACTTTGTATGAACAATAAATCAAAAATATAGAAAGAAAATTTTGTATGTAAACGATTTTCCTTTTATATTAGCCCGTATGGGAAATCACATTTGTCGTTCTTTTTTTTTTAAAGTGCACAATCAATTCAATAGTCAAATATACAATATCTACACATCTTTTGAGAGTTTATAGTACGTTATTATCCTTGATCAAGAGCTAATAGTGGTTTTTATCAGAAATTCGTTTTTGTTTTTTTATTTTACATAAAAAATTTTTTTTTTATCGTTTAAGTGTAAATGACTGTAATATAGCTTAAGGACATAAGAATCTTTTCTTTTCCCTATTTTTTCTTCTTCCGTTTTCTATCAGACAGTCTATTCTCCGAAAAACTTTTTTCATTTCTTTTCTGTTTTTTTTTGTTTTTTTTAATCCTTCGTTATATCAAAATGAAATCACATAGAGACTATATCTGAAATGAAATAGTGAAATTTTTATTAATAATAATAATAATAATAATAATATGATTTTCTCTCATTTTTCTTCGATGAAAAGACAGAATTCTTTTCTAAATCCAACAATTCAATAGAAAATAAATTCAAGGTAATAGTTAACCATAAAAATCATATATCATTAGTAGAAAATATTGAAAAAATGATCAATATAAGTCTGTTTTTTGTAAAAACAAGATGATTCTCGAGGGTTTAGACGTTAAAAATCAATAGTCGACTAAGATGAAAAATTATAATGGAAGAAGAAAATCGTCCGTATTTCTATTTTATTCAAAATTCTATAAATAGAAGATGTATTAAAGTAAAATATATATATTTTTTTCCATAGTTGTCTATTAGATATTGATAGTTTAGTTAGTTCAATTCTACAAGTTCTTTGAAATTTGCAACACAACACAAATTTCCTTCTTATGCTTGCCATTTTTCCAAATCAAAATGAAAACATTTTAAAAAGGAAAATGTTACTCTGTTCATTTTACACACAGTGTTTATGAAGTGAACATATATGTATACCAATGGTATTAGAAAGAAAAATAGAAAAAAAAAAAAAACGTTTTAAAAAGTGAAAAAGAAAAAAAAAAAAAAGAAAAGAAGTTATCATGAAAAAAAAGAACAAAAAGCATTTTCCTCTTGAGATTTTTTGTTTTTTTTCAATGTCAAAAGATCTCTTTGTTTTATCTTTGCTATTTTATTCGGGTCATTTATTGGACAATTTGAGTTCAAGGTATTTTACACAATCTTCTAAATTGTAATCTAATTTTTATAAATACATGCAATCATAGTGTACAAACAAGACTACATTGTCCCTCCCCACGTACACATTTATATACTCATTCTCCAAATTATCTGATTTTTTTATTTTTATTTTTAACGCCAATAGACAAAAGAAGGAGGAAGACAAAATCGGTTTTGGTCATTAATTTTCCTTTTATTATTTACATAATTCATGTACGTTTTTCCTTCTAATAGTCGATTATTTAGTTGTCTCATAAAAAAGCTATAAAATATGATTGATTGATTGATCTTTCTCCATCACATACATTGATTTCTTTCTCATTCTATTTATAGCATAAAAAAAAAAAAAAAAATGAATGAAGTTTTTCTATTATAATCCTTTCTTCTTCTTCTGCTACTTTTTTTTTTTTTTTTTTATTTTGAAGCCAAAAAAATGTCAGGCACTGATAACTTGTTAAAGTGCGCGCGGGTATGTTTAGAGTAATTAATTATACAGTAGGAACATGACCTCTGAAGGTCTCATATGATAGAAACACCTTCATTAAATGTTTGTACACATAAATAGTATACTCGGAGTTAAACATCGTTTGTCATGCAGACAACAGATGGTTTTTCAATAGCTATTGGAAATGTGTGTACAGTCAGATAGGACATATTTTACCAGATGATGTATCCTAAGCTCATGCTCTGAAATAAAAAAAAACTATATAAAGTTGTTGCTAAAAGAAGATGATGCTTTGTACACTCTAAGATCAAGTTTAATCTTTCTTCTTCCTGAAAGAAGACACACTAAACTTGATCCTAAATCGTATTTTTTTTTTTTATCTAGAATATATAGATTAAAATTAAACTTGTCTTCATACAAATCTTTTTTACAATTTTCTTTACAATAAATTATAATAAATTGTTCTTTTTCAATGATAACACAGTTATTATATGTTTGATTCGAGTTCATATCTATTTTATATAGAATTAAGAAAAAAAATTTATGTTTTCCATTCAGTATGAAGGATCTATCTACAGTTGCTTATATCATTTTGTAATACTGTCAATTGATAATGAATATTTGTCATGTTGAATGAGAAAGAGAAAATTTTAACTTTAAAGATTAACTTTCGGATATTTGTTGACGTCAATATGATTGTGTCACTCAAATAGACTACATAACCGAATAACAAGGTCTCATATTGGAATATATTATCTAATAGAGTATTGAACTTAATATAGAACATTAAGAATAATTTTTGTTTTTCTTCTCTTGTTTTTATTCAAATTCAGATTTATTTTAAAATATCGGGTCTATTTATTATTCACAATAGAAATAAAAACGAAAAATCTTAAATTAAGAAATAAACATGTACAATATTCAAACTAGATATTCTCGATTTAGTTATATAATATACTATTTTTGTTTTGTTTTTTTTCTTTTCTCTCTTGTATTTTCTATACTACTAGAAAATAAATAATTTGATCATAATAACATGACGATACATTATGCATTATGAACAATAATGACAAGTTAGTGACAGAAAATTAGAGAAGAAATATAGTATAACAAGGTGTTCATGAAAAATATATATATAGAGAGAAGAAATTTGTTCGTTAACTATATGTTCATATACAAGTAAAATATCTATTTTTCTCCCTTTTTAATAGATACATAGATTTATCGATAATAAAAAAAAAAACAGAAATAAATAGAGTATTGCCATATGATTATTTAGACTGACCGCAATATTCTCTCCTCTTTTTTTTCTCTTCTCTTCTCTTCTCTTCTCATATGCCATGAATATAGATCAAAATAGCATAAGAAGAGAAAAAAACGAGAAAAATATTTATATATATATTTTTTTCTTCTTCTTCTTCTTCTTCTAATATATTGTAATAATAATATATTTTGTATTTCAGTGTGCCTGTTGAGTGTGTGTGTGTGTGTGTGTGCAATATGATATTTTTGTGAACGTTGGTCATAGTAAACGTTAACAACAAATAACAATGTTATGTATTAGAAATATTTTCCTATTATTATTCTATTATGTTAATAATGAAAAATTACTAAATACTACATGATTTTATTTAATTAATTTAAAAATATTACAAGTAAAATATTATGATCACTTACTATGATAATTGGCTTCTTCAATGTACTTAGTCTTCAATTATTATTGCAAACATTCATATTTTTAATCTATATTACAAAAATAAATTTATCAATGCCAATTCGAGATAAACGTGAAAGATATTCAATATTCGATCATAATAAAGAAAATTTAGGAGAATTAGTAAGTCATTTTACATTTTAAAAGTAAAGATAAAACAATTATTATTGTTTATTTTTTTTTTTTTTCATTATTTTTATCATAACGTCATTTTTTTTTTTGTATTTGTTAAAGCACATCTATTTGAGCAAATATGGATATCTTCCACGTTCCGATTTAGAAACTCGTGCATTACGTACTGATCATGAAATATATTCAGCTATTAGGAGATTACAACACTATGCTGGTGTACCTGTGACGGTACGCTCGCTAAATGTAAACATATTTTTATCTTCTTATGTAAATATTTTAATTTTTATAGGGAAAATTAGATGAAACAACGGTTAAATTAATACGTCGACCAAGATGTGGTTTACCAGATTTTGATAATCGTCATATACAACGGCCTCAGTCGTTTGGTAATCGAAAAAAACGTTATGTTTTACAAGGTCAAAAATGGGCCAAAACATATCTGACGTACAAGTAAGTAAACAACATTATTTAGCTAAGGGAGATTCAAAATAATCAAGATTATATAAAAAAAATTAGAGCTCTGAGATAAGCGTTTGAATTTTGAGCTACATTTTAAATTCTATTATGATCTAATGTTAGTATTAATACAAGACGTTATCAGTTTCTCTATAACATGATACTTCATGATATAAATAAAAAAATAACTGTAAAACTATATTATTTAATCTTCTATTTAATCATTCTCAAAAGTCAAAAGAATTTGACAATAAAATGTTTAAATTTATGAAAAAAATGTTCACATATTTCACCTCACTGAAAGATGAAAAGACGATTTTCTGAACGAACCTAACTTTACTGATATTAGAGAATGAAAAGTCTTCTTCAAGATATCGTGTTGAATTTCGCAACAATGCGGAGTCTCGCGTGTCTTGCGACTTGTTACCGGTATAGGATGTTGGTGAGTCAGAGTTCAGATCTCCCATGTTTTTCATGTTGTTTTAGTAAAACTGTTTCTCTGTTGAAAACTACTTGCACAAGCGTCCACTCAATCATGCTGAGCAATTGTACATTCTGATAGTTTGTTTTTAAAGTGTTTGTCTCATCTTCAGAACTAGGAAGATTATTTTTCGATCCAGAGTCCTATGTGGTACTTAATTGAACAAAACGTGTTGTCTTTTTTAATAAGTGTATAATTGATAAGACATTGCTAATGTTGTTACGTAAGACAATCACTAGTATTATCTTTCGCAGTATTGATATTGACGATAGAGGTTACTGGTTAATATTTTACACGAAGTGCATTTGGTTTGGGCCAAAAACTGCGTTTTTTCCTATCGGTGCTGGTTATTATGGAAAAGTCAAATGAAATTGTTTGTTCTAAATCCTTTGCAGTCAGTAATTGTCAATGATTTCAGAATATTGTTGAATAGGATTGCATATCTTCGTCATTATAGTTCTTTCTACATTCATAGTGTTATTCTTGTTGTTATAACGGAGTAAAGAATTCAAATATATATTGTAAGGCTTTTAAACTGAATAGTTTGATATGCAAATATAGTCGGCATTTTCCAAATCGATGACGAAAAATACGGAAATACACCTGTATTTTGAGATTTTCATCATAAAATTTTAATTTTTTTGCAAAACCAATTTGATATTCAGAATCAACATAAAAAACTAAGTTGAGTGAGATCTATCTGGGAATTTTTGGATAGATTTCGCTTTTTAGTAAAATCTCGGTTTTTAACAATGATAAAACACATATATTCTGGGTTCCGCGAAAATTAAATTTTTAAATAAGACACATTCACACAGATTTGTACGTAATAGAGAATATGTCATGAGATATTGTTACATCGAACTATCTTTATTTATTGTTGGCAAATCATCTCTAAATTTTTCAAAAAATCCAAACGTTTTTGTCGACTTAAACCATATTTGTCGTTGATGGCATCGATTCATCCATACTCATTGTGATGATGTTAGTGGGGACAAAATCATATTAACGTACTCTAAATTTAATCTCTCTTGACTTATATACAGAGGAAATAGTCTATTGATATGTTCAAGAGAGACAAGCATCAGACGGTACATAGAATAAGGAACGAGAGATTTTTTGCATTTACGAATCTAAGCTTGTTTGTGCTATTTCGTCATAAATTCAATTGCAATTGATATGCATAGTGAGAGAAAATGAATAACCATGGTTATTCATTCATAATAACAAATGAATTCTGGAATGTGATGATTGTTTGTTTAATAAAGTAAACGAAAGTGTTTTAGACAAAAATAATGAATATCCATGCCGAAGGTATGGTATGTAATAGATAAAAAGAAATTTGACTTTATTGTTGAAATTTCATCACTTGTTTACATTTGACATATCAAGCTGTGATTTTCTTAAACTGTTATCAATTCAATCAAACTTTCATAAAAATTCCGAAATTACTTTTACCCATTTGTGTTTTATATTAGCTAATTTAAGCAGCTAATAGTTACATTATATAATAAAGTTGTACCATCCATACATTCGTCTCCATGTGAATTTTTACCATAATCAGTGATCAGATCATGGTGTGCTAGTTGTTTATGATTGATCTTCTTTTCATTTTTATCTTCATGAGTATGACTGTGTTTATCGACGTTAATCGATTTCGCTCGAATAGCTATTTTCATCATCGTCATTACCACTACCAGCACATATATGATATATGCTTCATTAACTTCTAATTTACTTGCTAAATAATGTAAACGATTATTACAGATAGAAGAAAAACACTCAACATTGCTATCATTATGATACATCATAGTGCCTAGTCTACTAAATCAACACTTTACTGTAATAAAAATAATAACGTGTTAAGTCAAAAAATGATATTCGAACAAAGAACGAAATAAATAAATATTTTTATTTGAATGGTTTCACAAAAGAATGTATGCTATCCTATCTCGAAATCATATCCTAACAACCGTTAACCTTTTTAAGTGTCATTAATTATTCCACAGATTGTTATCCAAAAATTGACACAAAAATCAGAGTTCTTTTTTTCTTCTTCGATGATTCACTTTATCATGATCTATTAGAATTTCAACATAATAAAGACAAATGACTGATGGATAATTATAGTAGTGAATAAACATTGTTTTTTCTTTTAGAATAACCAATTATACTCCGGATATGTCGCGTGAATCTGTCGATCGAGCCATTTATCATGCATTATTAATCTGGAGTTATCCCAGTATGCTAAGATTTCGTGCAGCAACCGAACATGAAGAACCTGATATTGAATTTTTATTTGCACAAGGTTATCATGAAGATGGTTATCGATTTGATGGAAAAGGTATAGTTACAGTGAACTTGAGAACGAAGAATAATTTTCATTCTGTTTTAGGTGCTGTTCTTGCACACGCATTTTATCCTGATGAATATTTAGGTGGCGATGTTCATTACGATGAAGATGAAGATTGGACTGCTTATCGTGAAAATGAATATGGACTAAGTATGATACACTTTCAAATCTAGATATTTATAAAAAGACATTTATCACATTTAATTTTAGTGGATTTATTTTCTGTGACCGTACATGAATTAGGTCACAGTTTGGGATTGATGCATTCCAACATTCCTGACGCAATTATGTTTCCATATTATCGTGGATATTCACCCGATATCAAATTACATTCAGATGACATAGCTGGAATAAGAACATTATATGGAGGTAAACAATTTACTGTTAAATTTATATAAAATCTATATATTGCTTTTCAAACTCTGTTTTTCTCATCCTCACTTTTTCATACATCTAAGGAGGTAACATACGAAAATTTGCTTTTTCCTTGAAACTTACTTTATCACAGGTTATTTTTTTTATACTTATCGCGAATATGTGATCAATTCCAGCCGACACAGTTTTTTTAAACATATCTCTGAAAAACTGGTCTCTAGAGATCCATCAAAATTCCAAATTGAACAAATTTTGATGATTCACCGAAAACTTGTTTAGCAGTTCTCGGACTATTTTCCCACTGGTAACCTGACAAAATGGAAAGATCAGAACTTCTTCATTATGGAATTTAGAATGAATCTCTAGAGACCAGTTTTTCAAGGATGCACTAAGAATAGCCATTTTGGCTGCATATTCGTGATCAACATCAAAAATAATCTATAAATAAGTAGATTTTAAGAAAAAAACGAGCATACTCTAAGTAGCTATCAACAAGAGTATTGAAATAGGCTTGGTAGGACACATTAACATTTGTCAATATTTTCGGTCTTTCTCAACCACATTAAACGATATCTCCGTTCACTTTGATAAAATCTTTCGATACTATCTTAAGTAATTATATGACTTCTTTTTTAGAACCACCCCAATTTGTTCCACCTCCAATAGAATCACAAACAGTTGTTACATCTCCTATGAAAGATATTGAACAGATAACGACGTTAACTGATACTATAAGTACTGTGACAACCATTGATAGTTTAACCCCAGTTGTATTAGTAAATACAACTGCTCAAACTCCGATAATCCTCGATTCACCTACTACGTTAACAACAGCAAGTACGACAACGACCGTTAAAAATTCTATTTTACGCGCACCAGAATCCAATCTAAAAGCTAAAAATACATTTACATCCTCGCCTACTCAACGTACCACCACTAACTCGATAAATAGAGCTCATACGCGAACAGATCGACCATCAATTAAGTCTACTGCGCTAACGCCCGTTGTTACTAATCGAACTAGCATACCGACAACAATGATTAGTAAAGAAACGAATATATATAGGTACGTGAATGAATATCCTTCTTCGATCGATAAAGAACAGTATATAACGCTCGATATATGTGATGGCTATTACGATGCCGTAACCATGTATCATGGAAATTTATTCATATTTAAAGGACAGGTAAGACATAAAACGTTATATTTTAAACAAATATATTAACTTTTATCCAATTGAATTTATCAATATCACTGATTTTTATTTAGTATCATTGGCAATTTGACAGTCGTGGTTTAAATCCGTATTCTCCAATGTTAAACAATGCATTTTGGCTTGGTTTACCAGAGAATTTGAATCATATTGATGCCGCTTTTGAACGTTCAGATGGTTTACTCATGTTATTTTCAGGTAAAGATCTTTCATCCTGTAATGCATTAAAGTAATCTAACTCTGTTTTTATTATCTAGCAAATCAATATTGGTTATTTGAAAATAATCTTGTTTACGATTCGACTTATCCTCGTAATTTAATCACATTAGGTTTACCTCGACATGTAAAACGTGTTGACGCTGCGTTCTATTGGAAATATAATTCACACGCCTATTTAGTATGGGAAAATTTGTACTGGGCATTTAATGAACAAGAAAATTTAGTACAGCGAATCGATTATCCAAGAGACATGAAAATGTGGCAAGGAATTGATATACCGTTGGATGATGCTTTCGTTGATATGACAGGTAATGTGAAAAGAAGATCACATCCATCTCCATTTTGTTATAACGAGCTGCTCAAATATGTATGATGGAAGAACGATATCTGCGCCTAAAGAACAGATCTGTTCGTAAATAACTGTTCCATCGATGTTTCGCTTTAGATAATGAAAAATAAATAGTATTCAAAAATAGGCAATTTGTCTGTAATTGTTATAGTTTAAGTACGAGAGGGTATAACACTAATATCTCTCTTATTGGAATTATTCTCTACCACCATTATAGATTTTTATCATTTCTCCACATTTTTAACTCAGAACAGGAGCTTTGATTACTGTGGTAACTGATATCATAGAGTTAATATAATTAATTGTGTTTCTTTGTAGGCACTACGTATTTTTTCAAAGGCACCGATTTTTGGCGTTTAAATGACTCTTATATGGAAGCCGCACCCGAATATCCTCGTTCAATCAATACCGACTGGCTCTATTGTGATAAGCCAAGATCAGCATTAAAATCAGCAACAAACATCACTTCTTTATGCTGGACAACAAAATATCATATATATTATTTCATTCTAATTTATCTATTAATCCATTTCAAAAATGTTTTTCTTACACTTGCTTCAAGCAATGCGCTCAATACATAATGGTCTATAACCTGTAGCCTCTCTTTTGTCATGTGGCTCATGTCTGATATCGTGAAACTACAATTTTCATTTGTCAATCATTTTGATCATTGCTTTATAAGCTTGTGTGATTTGAGCGAGACCAAAACAACAAAAATTTTGCTTCCGATCTTTTTTATGTCGTTTTACTTGAAAAGTGTTTGTTTTTTTTCGTCAAAAAAAGAAATGCTCAGGTCATAGACAAATTTTCTTCGCTCTTTCTCTTTCAGGCTCCTGTATCTTGATCTCTCCTTTATAAAATTTTTGTTTGCTTTTTTGTATTTTAGTCTATATTACTCCTTCTGTTTTAGTCTTCAGTTATGTTATTATATAATGGCTTTTTTTATTTTTAAACGTTGTTTTTGGAAAATATATTGCTGATCTAGTCGTCGTTGATTAAAAAATTAGAAAGTTTATAAAAACACGGATAAGATATATATCCAACTGCCATTAAAACTCACACATCAGAGGATCACGCGTAGCATTTACTATGAACATTCCTAGTTGTATTTTCTACGCATGTGACGTAAATATCAATCGATAAAATAAGCGTTACACAATCGATAACCCAGGTCGAATTCACCCTATCGAAGTACCCCGTAGGATACTTTAATTCCGGTGATTTTCGGAGTTCGGGCGGCCGACTGGATCCTGAGACCGGAATCCTCTCAATTCTTTCGCTTCTCGATATCTGAATCGTGGACGATCCGGAGATCAAATCCAATATTCGGAACCAGTTGGATCCGTTAATTTCTGATCACCGCAAATCGACAGATCCTGTGGTGCACACTTCTTTATTTTCTGTGCGCATAATATATTTACTATTTTGTTGCACAACAGCAGTACTTTAAATATGACATTGCAGAAAATGAAAACCAAGAAAATTTTCTTCTCAAGTTCTTAACAGTGTGAGTTATCGCTCACACTGGTCAACAGACGTGTTGTACGTGCCATAGCTAGTGGGCCCTTACACTCTCTCGAATACGCAGTGACAGGAGCAACTAGAAAATGAACAAAAAAGAGTATAAAATAAAAAATCTAAGGCTATTTTTAGCCTTCAAACACCCGAAAACCGGTCACACTCTGCCAAATCCAGCGAAATTCTGGAGCCCGAAGGATCCGGACGGATCTTTACCGACATGTTCCGGCACGGAATCCAGGCGCCAGGATTCCGACATAATAGGGCATGGTTCTGGTAGGATTGTACCAGATTTTGTCGAATTCCGACTTGTTCCTACGTCGGACCTTTCAGGAACTTGCCTTCAAAATCATCGGCCTGGGAAGTAAATGTGATTGAACAGCACTATAAGAATGAAAAGATCATTGCTCAAAAGATCCTTAAGGATGGTAATACTGACATGAACGGAAAGTTTAATCATTACTTGAAACTCCTACCTTGAACATCCATCCAAAAAAATGCGTTTAATTATGTACTTTGAAAATAGGTCCGATGTGCACGGTTCATGTAAGCCCAGAGAGTACGCAACCTCTGTCTCCAAATTAGAAACATTCCATAGTGAGTCAACATCGTTTATCAGTATCTATGTATTGTTTTATTTGAAAAATACTTGTGTTTTTTCGAATACATAAAACTATATTCTTTTATTTGCATATACACAAGCAAACACGGACGTAACAAGTGGACGGGATTGGGATAACCCCATCTTGCTTTCTAAGATTTCTTTTTCTTTCAGCAAAACAAATGTTTTTTTGAAATATGAGGATAGGTACGATAAACGTAAATTCTTATTGACAGTAATGACTTACGTCTGACTTATATTACACATGGTTTACCATAACCGACCGCTGGTTTAGACACATCTAGAAAAAAGTGTCGTCTATTCGTGTACGTTTTCAATTTTAAAAATAAATCATTGAATAAAAATTTTATCTTTGAACAAGGATCAAAACAGATATACCCCCTAGTGAAAGTACTCATACGATGAGTACGACTTTACTCATAATTCGTCCATGAGTACTCATATTGGTACTACTAACAATTTCTGAGTATTGTTACTCAGTGAGTACTCAGGAAATATTCATTCAC
>CAJNOQ010001700.1:0-29242 GCA_905250885.1 Didymodactylos carnosus | reverse complement strand
TTGGAGGCCTAGCGGCCCGTCTCATGTTAGTATTCGGAATCAGCACACTCGATTACCTATTGTTCGCTAAGTTTTAAGCTAGAAGCGATTTATCACTTGGTGTCCTTTCCTCGTTAGTGGAAATAATTATTTTTTGTTTCTCCCGGTGCCCGGTCTAGCCCACCCCTGGTTACGCCACTATTTGGAAGCCATTTTAAGCCGCTGCCTGGATATTTCTGCCATACTTAAAAAATAGTTACCACAAAGTTAACTAACTGATAGCTACCATTATTTCAACGGTAACTGGAAACACAGTTACCGTTGTTTTAACGATAACTGACTTTTCAGTTACCGTTGTCGATAACGGCCAAAGAAGTAACGGTAACTTTTACAGTCCTAGTCGCATGCCAAAAATTTATATCGTGTATTCAGGCACTGGACGGCACTAATTCGAAATGGTGTGCTAAACCATCGCCATTTAGATAACGACGACTTCTCGAACTATTCCATCGATATTGTACATGTTCAAGTCAACTCCTTAACGTACTCGCGGCACCGCTGTAGTCTTATATTCGCACTACCCACAACGCGATCGTTAAAAGAGTCGCGCCCAGCTCTTATTTTGAAAATAGCTTCTAATTGGCAATTGCGACTTGACAACTTCTTCCTGTAGCGATTGTTCTCGTGTTGCAAAGTCGTCCGGTGACCCTTGTAGTGATCTGTGGTATGACAATTCTTTTTGAAGTTTTAAAATTATCGCGGTTTACGGGCGCTATATGACACAGAATCGTGGCGCAGATATCTTTCGTCAGATGTTAACGTTGATCTTAACTCCAGTTGCCAAAGATTTAGTGAAGGTCGTTTTTATTCCACAATAATTTTGATTTTGTTTTATATAAAACGTGTCAGAGTGATGTTTGAAACAGAGTCCATCAGTTCGTTTCACGAAAATTCCATATGGGATTTTTCACGCCAGAAATATTACTCAAAATTTTTGGAAAACATTTTTCCTCACATTTCCATAAGACTACATAACCAAAACAATTAATTTATTCGAAATAAGGTAAATTTAAACTATATTTATTGAAGAAAATATATCACCATCTCCAAAAGCAGACAAGCCATTACATAGGCGAAGATGGTATTGTACAGATATTATCTTGATTTAACCGAAAATACAAAAAAAATGAATGAGCAAAAAGAAATCATAGCAGATAATAGAAAATATGAGGAAAGGTAGTGTAAAGATTGTAAAGTATGTGCTTTAAAATCTCTTGGTGTTGCCATAGTGAGCAATTTCTATAAGCACATGTTTCGCCAAAAACACATTTTTTTCGTACAAATATGTGTTTCTACTGCTCAGAAAATATGATTGATAAAAAAAAGTGCAATTCGAGAAAAAATTTTTTTTGATGGAAAATCCCTGAGGGGAGATCCTTCACCTAAATTTTTGTCAAAACATTTTTTATTTGGAAAACTAATAAATTATAAATCATTCGATGCGGTTTCGTGTACTGATTCCAAATGTGACCTTTCTTTTAAATACTAATGCTTCGGGCTTGAGAAAACTAGATTTTAGAAGAAATTTACTTCGATAACCGCGAGTTTTTCGGAAAACTTATAGCTCGATCCAGGAACATATGCGCTGTTTTTATCCATGTATTACAGAGTAAGGGTGTGTAAAAGTTGGTTATGTGTCTTATAGAAATGGTCACGTGTAAAAAATTTTCAATGAGATCTTGTTGACATTTTTCATGGACGGATAGCCCGGGATGTGCTCCTGAAAATTGCAGTCAGACGAGACCTAAATTTTCTACGACTTTGGCGTTGTACCGTATTTCCTACGTGTCCCCAGACTGGCACCTGCTGACTATTGGTATCCTTGAAAGCCAATGGACTATAGGTAATCGATCATGCTGAGTCTCGTGGCAATATTTGCGTTTTACAAAAAGTTCTAAAAATCTAGCGATAAAAGGATTTTTACGAAAATTACGGTTTTCAGGCTGTTTTTAAAAAATTCACTATTCACTCAAAATACATCAGAACGAGTTTAAAATATGTATGTACATCATTTAGGCTATTCTGAATCCTATTTACCTGATCTAGAAAGAGATTTTATAGAACTCTAAGGCTTTCGGAAAGGGTTTCTGGAAAATCCATTAATAGAAAATCTATGTCTCGTTTGACCGCCATTTTCAAGAGCACATCCCGGGCTATCACCCCATGAAAACTGGCAACATGATCCTGTTGGAAAATTTTTACACAGGACCTGGTTCTTCAGAGATCTCCTAAAAAGCCTGTTTCAGAAAACTCTTCTGAAAATAATTCTGCTTGCGGAAACATGTCTCCAACCCTTCTCTTTTGCATGGTGAAAACCGAAGCTATCTAGCTGCTTTCTATCAAGAATTATTCAAAAAATATCCACTGCGCTTGTATTTTGAAACGGATAGTTGTTTATGTAATTTTATTGTTTTCTGAAAATCGGGATTGATACCCAACACGTGAAAAATCTCATCAAATTTTTGTGAAACTAACTGACGGACTATGTTTGAAACATCAGTCTGACACGTCTTATGCCAAGAAAATCAAAATTATTGTGGACAAAACAACAGTATTAACTAGACTAGTTCTTTCGACTGTAAACAACAGAGGCAGATAAGAGTCGCAATGAGAAAAAACGATCGCATCCTAATTAACATATAGATCTTACATCGTCCTATTGTCTGTTCGATCGCAGCAAGAACAATGCGACTCCGTGAGTGGGAATCGCCAAAAACCCAGCGATCAGAGTAAAGTCTTCGGAAACAGTGAGTGACTGTTTCCGAATTTGTTATTTGAAGAAGATAAATTTTCGTCTTTGTTAGTGAAAATATGGTTACTTATTCTTGAAAAGAAAAAACCCGATGCTTTTGTTCCAGATATGTAATTCTAAACTAAACATTTGACAACTTGTCAAATCAACTTATCAAAACCACTCGCTGACAGCGAGTAGTTTTGATATAAACACGAGAAAAGATCGCATCTTGTTTCGCGAGACTGACAGAGAACACGTTATCACGATCGCACTGCGAATTTTTGAGCTGCTCTCGTTGCTTCGGTGGCAAAAAAGTTGTCTTGGGAGCTATAGGTTAAACGATTATTTTCTTTTCCATCCATTTAAAATTCTAACTCTCTTCTAAATACAGATTTACTTTTTCCTTCTAGGCAGACGCTCATGCATTAAAGCTGTTGAAAATGGAAACTGAATACGACGAAAATCGAATGAAAGTTGACAGTTTAGAAACAAAACTGAATGAAACGGAGCGTAGGTACATCTCAAAACGTTTAACTTATGAAGTCTGCGAAGAGCAATGTGAAAAAATTCGATCAAAATTTCCTAAGTTTATCGAAAAGTTTCAGTATGAAATGCGTCAAGTTGAAAACGAACTACCAAAACTAAAAAATCAGATGAACATCGTTCAATCACGTGTCAATTACTTCGAGCAATTGAAAAATGACATTGACAAAATGAAATTGATCGTCAACCAGCTGGAGACTCAGGTGCAAATGACACTACAAGAAAAAGAGCTTAGAGAAAACGAATTTAATCGACTTGATGGAGCATTGCATGTGTTGAGAGACATTTACAAACTTCGTTCATCGAATGCGTTAGGGAAAAAGATTTATTACTCGCTACCGATGCTAACAAAACCTAATGGTTAGTATAACTCTCAGAAAAGTCGATGATATTGTAACACTCTTCGTTCTAGATGATCTATCAAAGACGATTCATCTTCTCTCAAAACATCTCGGACACGACTGGCAACGTTTCTATTACGCACTGCCATTTTATCCGGAGAGGGGGGATGAAGAAAAAGAAAACGATGTGGACCGAATAGATAAGAAATATCAACGAGGAAACGTTGTAAAGGTAACATTCGAACTGCATATAATGTTAGATTTTCATTAATTCACTGATCACTATTGTAAATAAAAATAAATAATTTTTTAGGAGCAAGTGATGGCATCGTTATTGAAATGGCGTCGACATCACATACGGGCAAAAATTGACGATATTTTATCAACCTTAAAACAGATTCATCGTTTTGATCTCGTTAGCTTGGTAGAAAACCGTGTAGTTTTACCTAGTAGAAGTGCTCGTTTTGACGGCAGAGATGATAGAGAAGAGCAAGATCCACGACAAAGGGAAATAAACGAGTTAAATCGAAAATTGAATCGATTATTCGAGAAAATCAATAGTGGGGCCATAAGAACTCGTGATACATACGTTTACACGTCCTTGGGAATGTTTGATAAATATCGACCGGTAAGTCGCTTTTGAAGTAAAACTAAAATTGAATTATTTGAACTAAATATTTTTATTTTAGCAATCAAAAGGACCATCATCACCGCTCGACCATATGCGGTCGAGAAAAAGTATTGCAGTAGCAAAAGCGCTGTTGGAACGACGAAAAACAATCGTTCATTAATATCAGCGTTCAACACATTAAACGATCGTTGTGTACGCAAAAGACTCTCAACTACTCAGATCCACATGATGAAACACTCTCTCTACTTGGCTTGATGGTAAAAACAAGGCAAAATTTAATGATATAATTTTATTGTCTTATTTGCTTTTGTTTTTGGAAATTGAAACTGTATTATAGAACGTAAGAACGCTTTCACAAACCAAATTCAGTAACTTAAAAACAGTGAACATTTGCTTGTGTAAATTTTAATTTATAAAAAGACCTAGTAGTAGAAGTTTTAAAATAATCTCTCAAACAGTGGCGCATAACATGGATGATAGAAGAGTTGAGAAACACACATCTAGTACATGAACCAAGGGCATGGACCGCGTCAAAAAGTGATTTTTGGCCACTGAAATTGATTGGATGAAAAGTTCACAGAAATTTGCTTTCAAGCTTTTAGCCATGCATCCAAAAGGTCAGCTGAATTCTTCCAGTCAATTCTGAGAAAAAACAGTTTTCTCAGAATTGACTGGAAGAATTCAGCTGACCTTTTGGATTCATGGCTAAAAGCTTGAAAGCAAATTTCTGTGAACTTTTCATGCAATCAATTTCAGTGGCCAAAAATCACCTTTTGACGCAGTTCATGTCCTTTGACCACGTACTAATCATGAATTGTTCTACTTTTATTCATTTATTTATATAAGATTTTTATACATCAGATTTTGTACCACGATACACTAGACGGTCTAGTGGCGAGCCTAACCAACCGAACATTGCTAAAGATTTTCTAATTAGCAAATACTCCGCCGAATTAGGGTTATTTTCAGAGGTCTGATTTAAAATACGTGTAGGGAATGAACGGAAGCAAATTCAAAAATCGCCGAGCCTCAAATTTTAGATTTAGGTGTCTGCTTTCATTTGAGGCCACTCGCAGCTTTCTGCACATTCCAACAAAAAAGTCTTTACGTTTTTGCTAAGAGCCCCATTTTGCCCCTTGTCGCGCGCTATCTCGGCAGCGCTTCAACGTTTCGATCTCGAATCCTTAGCATAAGCTGGTAGGACAGTAAGCATTAGTCACTGAAAGCGCCCTCAAAATCGCATGTAAGATAAAAAAGTTTTTTCCTGAGGGGGACACTCCTTAAGAGGCAGTGCACGATAGGACTAACTAAGTTGCTCAAGGAACTTTGACAAATGTTTCTCACATTTTCAGAGCAGATAGAGAAATATGTCCTGAACATGTGTCTCTTGACATTTTTTCCGAAGTGCTTTTCCTCAACGCAAGAGCGCTTGCAGAAAAGGTCGTAAAATACGGAGAAAAGCGATTTTCCAGTCGAAAATTTTGCTTACGCTATAATTCCGTCAAATCAAATGCTAATGAGCTTAAACTCTTACCAGACCTGTCTTGGTATGAGTACTATCTATGATAAAAATTTGAACTTGTTTGAGTTAAGCGTTCTCTAGAAATAGTTTATTCTTTAGACGTAGACAAAACGTCATCGGCCGTTTTCCAAAGAGGTTGCTGCAACCGAAGATGGTCCGTTTGAAGGGCTCTCTATGGTTTCGTGAAGTACACCAAGAGTACTACCTCGAATCGTCGTCGAATTTTTGTGGAAATGATGGAAAACACTCGGGGACCTCTTGTCAAAAACCGTCAGCGCATCTCGGAAAAACCTGAAAATTTTTCTTTTAAAATCCATTGAATTATCAGCGCGACCGATCTTATCGATCTATCAACATCTCAAGAACGGCTACATACAATTCCAACGAACGTAACAATAATGAAGATGAAATAACGGTCAAATGGGAAAAAGAGAACATCATTACGAATATTAGCTAAAGAAATACTAGATGCCAACTATCCTACGGGCAGATTAGAAACCCGACGGAGTGAAACATACCTTAGAAAGACTTTAGACACCGCTTGAATCCCTTAAATACGGTCAGAACACTGCAGTGTTCTAGTAATAAACATATGACGCATTTTATCGGTAGTAATGTTTCAGACTATAAACGCACCAAACTATACAGAAGTATAGACTGATAAATAGCACGTGACTACTTAATGAATCACTCGACACTATTCATACTGAATATATATGAAGTTTCACGTGATAATTAATTATCTCATAGAAAGATTATTGAGAATATGTTCAGCTTTTGAAACTCATTACTTAATAATTAAAAGTTGTTTCGAAAAAATAACTTCAGCTGTTTCACCTGCCTCTCTTGCACTGTCGAATGACCTTTTTCCCAAATCTGTACGATTAGTGAGTGATAGCTGAGAATGGGTGGCTGACTCGAAGCAGAAAATAGGATGCGGAAGAAAGAAGAATTTTTTGTAGTGAAACAGAATAAGCCTCACCGAATTTCAGTCGATCGGCTTAATAAATATCACGAACCATTACATGGAAAATACTGACAGTTGACCTAGGATGTATGCTGTATAAAATAGGAATAGAACCAGCATTAAATAGTCAAGAAAGTAATAGGAAAAAATTCATCAAATGGATACAACACTAGTTCGAAAAGATCGAAAAATATAGCGTGTCAAATAATTATTATCGTTTTTCAAAAGGTATCAAATAGTATTTTCACTTTTTCGAAAAGAAAACATCATAAGAAAAAACGAAGGTGAGGCAAATCATATAGTTGTTAGATTATGATTTGTTTATTTCAATATAAATACAAGAAAACGGATCGTTCATAGTATCGACCGATTGGTTCTGTCTGAAATGAATGACCTTGAGTACCATGGTAAAATTTTTAACTCGATCGTAAGAAATTTAAGGGGGTTGCTACGTGGTCCAATGAAAAACCGAGTTTTCTGGAAAACTGGTGAACGCCAATAGTTAAAAACGTGAAACAAAAACGAACGTGCTTCATTGAATTTCCAATCAATTCTGAAAATATGAATCCTTAGTGAATTTTAGTTTTTATTTCACAGCATTTCTACGGAAAGTCAAAAATGAGGGAAGGGGTACGCTTAAATAACGAAATACTAAGAGTAAGTCGTGTACAAGTATTTACACTTGAATAAACACGAGAGTCTGATACATGATCAGAAAATAGCGCCATAAGTATCAGATGTCACACGACCGGTATTGAATCAACAATACGTGACACTACATAATAGTATAAAGCACCAACTTACGCTCGAATATTTCGCATTAAACAACGAAGTACGAAGGGCAAAACCAGGAATCGGACAGATTGTTTTCATCTTTCTATTCCTGATTGTGATCAAAAAGGTTAAATACACATAACTCTAAAGCTGGATGTCAGCCTTAAAGGTTGAATATGTTACACCACAAATACCCTAAAAAAAGACGATACTTCAATTGTTCTGAAATAAAGCATTGAAAAACGATCAAGTGGAGAAAAACACAGCAAGTGAGATGACTTGCTGAATAACATTTCAAGTTCATATTCATTAAACAATCGAAGCCATTATAACGGAACAATCTGAAAGTGTATAGATGAGATATCCAGAAAATGAACAGGATCATGTACATACCTTGTTAAATCCGATTAATAATTCACTAATCTGTTTTTCAATAGGTTTTATGTAATATAAATTAATTAATGATTTGCTCTTTATTATTTTCTGTTAATCTAATTTCACTGTCTGAATTTATACTTTTAACATATTTATTAAGCACTTTGATGAAGAAAAAGTACAGTACTAAACGTCACCAGAAAAGCTCTTGCCATTTTCGCCCTCTTCAAACGTATCTCTCGCATCAAACGTATTTTTCCCTGTAACAGAATACGTTTAAAATTATATAATTATAGAAACTCGAGGTGTTGTTATGGCGATGTTTAGTATTGAACTTTGTCTTCCTCAAAGTCAATCGCAAAAATTTTGTTTTCTATGTTTTTGTTTGAAGTTCAGACTTTGCTCTTTCCAGTGAAAAAATAATTAATCCTTCAAGAAATCGGCAACATGCAGAAATAATGTTCGATATTTAATACAAGACTTATGAAACACCCGCTAGTGTTCAAACATTACAATTAAACATATGTCTCGGTCAGTGTAATAGGGGTGCAAAGAATTTTCAACTTGCTCTGAAATGTTTCATAGATGCTGCGAGTATTGCAGAAACAGAGTATCAATTTTTTTGATCATCAAACATCTTTAGATACAAATGATCACCAAAGAAAGATACTTTTGATCACCAAATTTTTCAGCAAGTATCTCATATTTTTATTTCTCAACAAAGTATAATGTACAACACAAACATATTCATTGAGATTTTAACCACACGAACAATATTTTCACAGTTTTATTTATATCTATTTACAAATTTAAAGATGTGCTAACTTTCTTGCGACACCCTTTGCTTTTCGTTTGCCTAATGGTTGAATCGTGTTTTATCGCTAACTTGATACAAGTTAAACAAAATTGCTAATCCAATAAAATGTTTATACGAATATACTAATAATTGTACAACAAGCCAACAGGATTGCTATCACACTCGAAAACTATTGAATATAAGCCACCGACGAGAACGATAAATACCTAGCTAATGATACATTCAATAGTTTTCTGGTGTGGCAACAATCCTGTTGGCTTATTGTACAATTATTAATATATTCGTATAAACATTTTATTGGATTAGCAATTTTGTTTAACTTCTATCAAGTTAGCGATACAACACGATTCAACCATTAGGCAAACGAAAAGCAAAGGGTGTCGCAAGAAAGTTAGCACAGCTTTAAATTTTTAAATAGATATAAATAAAACTGTGAAAATATTGTTCATGTGGTTAAAATCTCAATGAATATGTTTGTGTTGTATATTATACTTTGTTGAGAAATAAAAATGTGAGATGCTTGCTGAAAAATTTGATGATCAAAAGTATCTTTCTTTGGTGATCATTTGTATCTAAAGATGTTTGGTGATCAAAAGTACATTTACTCACAGAAATAGCTAAAGGCTGAGTTGATAAATATCTAAGGTGTATTTATTATGACATTACGCAAATGTATAAACTTATGTATAATTATTCAAAATTAATTAATTATTTCAAGACAGTTCTTGAGCTTGACCAGGAAATTTCACTAACTGATCAACGGTTGTTGGCAAGTTCTTCTACTGATACCGAGGTGACCTACAATGATTCTGGCCAGTATGCTGAAGCAGTGAAAAACTATCAGATTGCTCTCAATATTTATTCAAGCTTTTTCTTCTGAACAAGTGTGCAATACGGGCAACTACACAGTACAACCTTGGAGTAGTTTTCAGAAATCAAAAAATTAATAATCAAGCTTTAGATTACCTTAATAACTATATAGAAATTTGTGAAAATGTTTTACCGACTCTTACCTACTTAAAAACAGCAACGCATAACTAAATTAGTGCAATTAATTCGAAAGAAAATGCTGCTGAATCAGCATCTAGAGACGCTACAAATAAACAGTTGAAATTGCACAATAATCATTCAAATCGAGTGATGTTAAATGTTAATCTTGCGATTGTTCTATCTCTCTTCGCGTCAGTTTTTTGACAGAAACGCCGTTAGAAATCTAACCCTGATCGTATTTCAAGTAAATTTTTTCATGCATTTCGAAACTCTATAAAGGACACAAGATTCAACTCAATTTCCACTGCTTATCAGAAATAAAATCCTATGCCGCCACATAAGTAAAACCTTGCGTAACACGCTTAACTCATGTATGTAAAAAATTGAGATTTTATCACATCATGACACAAAACAAAATATATAGTTATTAAGTATGATCATTTTTAAGTTTTTGTCGTTTTGGATCTTTTCCATTAGACACTTGTGAAAGCTCAGCTCTATTATGAACATAATTTTTAATCCTTCGATGATCATGTGACAGCAACTGGAGACCTGTTGTAATGGCTTTATCAAAGAATTCTAAAGCATCATGATATTTTTCTAGTTTATAGCTTACGATACCCATATTATTGTAGACTGCAGATAGATCTGGTGCATCTGATATTTCCTTAAAACAATTTGAAGCTTTTTCAAAATATCCAAATGCTTCTTTGAAACATGCTTCTTTGTTTTCATTATAACAAAGCAAACCCAAATTATTGTAAAGTTTACCGATTGATGAATGATTTGCTACTAATGATGTTGGTATCAAATTAATTTCATCATGACAACAGAATGTCGTTGACGTTGCTGTTTGAGGAATTGTCGTAGGCGTAATAGAAGGAGTAGATGAATTTGCTGAATGTAGTTTTTCTATACAATCTTGCATGATTCCATCTTGTTTAGGTCTATGTTTTAGTTTTTCTGCAATTGTAAAATTACATTTACTAAAATGTTCATATGCCAAACCATAATACTCTTCAGCTATTTTAAATTCTTCCTTCTTATAATGAAGCAAGCCAATATTCATATATATTGCACTTCTATCTTCGTGATTTGGTGGAAGTTCTTCCAATAGTACATGATAATATCTATCGGCTTTTTCATATTCATCTATTTCACTTAAAAAATTTCCTAATGTCATTATTGTTGTTTTGTCTTCAAATTTTTCCTTCAAATATTGTTTTATACCTATACAACATTCATTATTCTCTTCATTAATTAAATCTAATTCTACAAGCCACATGCCACTTTTTCCAGCTTCTTTAATAGACTTAACAAACCACAGCGTGCCAGTTGAAAATAAAACTTCATCTTCATCTTGTACTTTCGTTACAGTATTTAGGCAAGCATATGGTTTGGTTGTTTGATTTTTATCATTAGCTATATTTAATAGAAATTGAACACGTTCATAATTTGAATCTGTCGATGCACTACCATCTTTATAGTTAAACATATTAGCAACCTTTTCATTAACACTTGCTGATACAAATCCATTCATACATATAATCCCTTGTCCTTCCATACTCTCTCTTAAAATTCGAAATGTATTTGCTGTCAGTAATTTGCCTCGATGCAAAGGCGAAGATATTGATTTTGTAGATTTTTTATGTAGTTCGTCTAATTGCTTATGCATTTCTTGAATTAGAAAACGAAATGGAAATAAACAATCGACATCTTGTGTCCCTAATGCTTTATTTGTTAATTTATGACAAAATTTCATTTGTGGATCTGTGTACCATTCAAGAGGTGTTTTTGTTTCATAGTTTGATTCAAATACTGAAATATATTTCTTTTGTGTTTCATTATCACTATAATAATTATGACATGCTTTTATCATATCACTTTTAGCTTTTTCGTTCAGAGATAACCGTAATATTATTTCAATAAGCAATTGAAATTGAATAAATTCAATAGTTTCTTTATCTAAATTTCTTATTGGACTTGATATTTCAATTTGTCTAAAATATGTAAATGATGTTGATGACAATGATATCTCTCTTAACAGTTCATTCTGCCTCGTATTTGCATCAAATATAAATTGTTTTAATTCTTTAATAAGTAAATTTTGATTTATAAAAATGTTGTTTTTTATTTTCTCATGATTTTTGTCAATCCATTGTTGTTGTTCTTGTGAATTTCGACAATAAATGTACATATGACGAATCATAGACTTATCATGAATTAATGGTATGAAATATTGTCCATTGAAATGTGAAACAATACATACGAAATATGATAATTTCTTAGGATTCTGAGTAAAATAATTTATAGAATCACATGGGCAATCGAATATGGCTAAATTTGTAAAAATTCGTTTCAATTTTAAACAAAACTCATCATCAGTTTTAAAATATGTATTAAGCCAAATAACACCGAAGTCTTGATCAAACTTATAATTTTCAAGCAAAGTAGTAATATTTTGATCTGTCGTACGTTTTTCAGTACTAAAAGAAAATGAAAACTTCGCTGTCGTGCATGTAGAGGTTGAACATCATACTTGTGTTACCTTTCAGTTGTTGTTCGCGAAGAATCGCCCATGCTATGGGAAAATTATTGTTTATCTGAAAACAGTCCGAAAATGTAAAGTAATTTATGATATCGATAATCAGTTTGAATTTCATAGAATGAAAAAAAATAATTTAACAGTTTATGAACAGAATGAAATTTATGAAAGTTTTTTTTGTTTTTATTCACCTGTGAATATTGTTAACGACCAAATAAAATCAAAAAAATAATTAAAATTCATAAGAAAAGTTGTCAGTTGTAAATTATAATAATTCTTTGGGTATGTCATCAAACGGATTTAGATTATTATTTTTCAAGTTTTTGACGCCTAACTACAAGAGATATATTATGTAGATAATCTTCTACTATGATCGATTGATTATCCGACGAAAGTTGAAGTCCTTCGTTCAAAGCTTGTCGAAAAGAATCCAATGCTTTATCATAATGTTCAAGTCTATAATGAACACAACCAATATTATTATAAAGATTGGCTATTTTAATAGTTTGATTACTAGATTTAATAAGTTCAAATGCTTGTTGAAATTTTTCTAATGCATTTCTATATCTCTTTTTTACATCCAAAGTATTTTTTTCTTCATTTTTCTGTTCAGCCTGTTCATATATTGAACAACCTAAATTATAACAAACAGTGAATAATGTTGAATCATCTGTGATTGCTTGTTTTAATATAACACCATTTGTTTCAATTGTTGTATTTGAATCAGATGATGATGCTGAATGTTCTGGTAATTCTAATGCTTGTGTAAAACAGTCTCTAGACTTTTTAAACTCTTTATTTTGCCCATAAATTAATGCTAGATTATTGAAAATAGTTATTTTTTGATTATTTGATAATAATGAATTTTTTAATAGTTTATTATAATAGTTCAATGCTTTTTCACATTTATTGACGTTTGCCCAAAACATACCACATGTCCAAAGTGTTATTTTATCACCAAAATCATTTTTAAATAAATCTAACAGTATTTTTGAATCATCTATTTCTTTATCAGTTAATTGTAATTTAATATACCATATTTCACTTGGTAATTGTTCAATAGATTCTAATAGAAATATTGTACCAATTTGAAATAAATATTCAGTTTCATTATCGTTGCCAAATGAAACATAATTAGTAATATTAGCGAATGGTTTAGGATGATCATAAATGTCAATTTGAATTTCAAATAAAACAGGTTCATTACCATCATTATTAATATTTTCACGTGCACTATCACTTGAACTTATAACTGACATAAATGTAGTTATACATAATAGTTTACCAATATTATTTTTTAAATGTTTTAATTCTTCAGTTTGTATCTGTTGTTGTCCATTATATAACTTATATCGATTACCAATATGAACAGATGAGTCCTGAATTTGTTTATAAATATCAGCAATAATGTATCGATGTGAGTAAATATTACTAATGTTGTTTGATCGAAATGCATGATTAATATCAGCAATAATGTATCTTGGGTAAGCTAATATTGCTGTGTTGTTTGATGTACATGTATTTTGAAATCTATTAATAGCTTGTTTGTATTCATTGTTTTCTGATGTTGTTGTCGACCAACATATTTTCAATCCATCAATATCATCATTATCTTTTTTTGGTAAATGTTGAATCGATTCAATTAAAAACTGAAACCAAATAAATTGTTGATCTTCTATGTTAGTTAACGTTGTCAATGATAAGTTTTTTATATTTTTGAATTTATTAAATATAATTGTATATGGCTCAACAATTTTATGGAAATGAGGAGTCAAGCGTTCATTGATAGATGAGGATGATACTGTACTTATATCTTGTAATAATTTAGAAGAAAGTTGAATTGGATTTTTGGCTACGTCGGATAATTTTGGATAATTTCTATACCATTGTTCATCATCATCATCATCTCTTTTAGACTGAAATAAATAAATTGCAGTAATTTGTTTAAGATTATGAATCAGTGGTAATAAATTTTTAACATCAAATGTATCAGATAGAATAAAAAAAATTTTTTTATTTATTTTCGTTGTCAATGATGAAATACATTCTAATGGTTCATGGTATGTTTCCTTTGGTAGCTCGTTATTTATTGATATATGTATATCACTCGGTAAAAGAAAAACAATTTCAAAATGATTGTATGTTGATCTCAATCTTCTTTGTGTTGCTGCTGCAGATGTTGTTGTTGTACGTGTTCTAATTGTTGTAGCAGGAGAAACGCCAACTCTCCAACTATTTGGTATATCAACGATTGGTTTAAATGCCAAATTCTGTTCTCTGTGAAGCAACGCCTGCTCTTCTACGCATGACGGATAAAACGATTTAAAAACAGGTGTCACTAAAACATGAAACTTTCGTGCGTCAACAAAAAAACGTACGTCATGAGTAAAAACATTCAGTGGTCGTTGCTGTCGACTTGGTTCCAATTCTGATGGAATGAAACATCATTCTCATTCAACGTTAGTTCAATAAAAAATATTAAAAATTGTTTGTTGCTCATCGATCTTATACAATTTTTTTTCTGCATTTATTTCCTTTAAGCCAAAAACGAGTCATTTTTTTTCCTCGTCATACCTCTGTCTGTTTTTAGTATGTCTACCATGTTGAAGCTTTTCGAGAAGTTGTTGTACACTTCAAAAACAAAAATAAAGCAATAAAAGGCACCTGTTTTTTCAAAATGAATCTATACATTTACTTTAAAAGGCATAAGGTAAATTTTAAAAAAGTACCGTTGCTATCATCGGAAGATAATATGCGCAGTAATGAACTTGATGTATCCAGGACTTGACCTGTATTAATATATACAACTATAAATTTCAGTTGTAAAAATAGAAAGGATGGGGAACGATAAGAGATAAAATCGGCCCCTCACAAATCAGTCCTATCTTAACCGACCTGATACAGTCTTTGTCCGCGATTAACTCTAACATGTTTTAGACCTTAAACATCCTTTTCAGCACCCATCGAAACATTTTCGCAAAAAAACGTTTTCCCTCGTTAAACGACCTTTACTCAAAGTATTTTCATTATTTCGTCTCTTTCATCTAAATCAAGTATCGACTATTATACATCGTTCAATAGAGATTTTCGCGGGCTACAATGAGTTACAACACAGTATTTTAAAAGTTTGTTTTTGTAAATCCCAAAATCCCAAATAATCGAATCCTGGGTTGGAGGAGCATAATAGTTCGAAAAGACTGAAGTAAATTCTAGAACAAAACGTTAAGCAATATTTTAATAATTTATTAAGTAGTTTTCATGTCAAACATTGGTCTCTCTATGCGTTTAGGGGGTTTAGGGGCAAAATTTCCTTAGAAAACAGGCATTTTCACAGCATTTTTCGTCTTTAAACTTACACTTATCTATTGTTATAGAGTATAGCGGGAAGTTTCACAAAAAAAGAAACTTGTAACAATATCTAATTGATATTCTGATTGAGTAAAACACGTTTTCGAGACCATTTTACTGGAAAAAAATAATCTAAAATTTCTGTTAGGGTAGTCGATCAATTGTCTTTTGTTTAGATTGCTGAAATGATTCTCGTACTGCTAGTCTTATCTGCTGAAATGAACGTTTAATCGTCTAGTAGCTTAGTGTGAAAAAGAAATTTTGACTTACGCACGTCAGAAATAACCGTATCTTCATCATCTGTATGAAAATCTGAATGAGAATTTGTACTTAGTTGTGTATAATTTTTTAATTGATATCGAAGTTTTAAAACGAGTGGTTTTTGAGAAGATGACGATAATGTAGCTGAATTTCTAAATAAACTCCACGATTCAGCTTCCCAATCGATCCAATCCTTTGTTGTATCATGATAATATTGTATTATATATAACTTAGGGCGTTTACATCGTGATAGTTTATGAAAAGTTTCGATTGTTTGTGCAAAGGTTAAACTTGATTCAATAGAACGCATTTTATTATATGCACCAAATTGTAATGTATACTGAATGCGCATTTTTAATCTTTCATTTATCTGAATTAGAAGGAAAATTAGTCAGAGAAACTCATCTCTATCTAAGACTGTGTTCAAAGTCACTCCAGCTTGCCACGCTAGATCAAGAGCCGAAAAACTGTTATAAAAATGCATAACATGGAAGGGCCGAACTCGTGAACAAGGTTGGACATAGCAGAGCAGGTTGAAGAATTGTGAGTTCAGTAAATTGTAAGGGGCCGAAAATTCAAAGCTTAAGCAAAATTTTTTGTTTTTGAAAAACGTGTTTTAACGTGTCGTTTCTAAACGCGTTTACAAAAAGAAAAAATTCGAAGTTATATCATTTACACGTTGTTAGAAAACGCGTTCAACAAAAACGCCAGAAAACGGCTAATTCAATGATCGTCAGCGCGCGTCAGAGAATGCGTTATTCTAAAGTTTTGAACGACAAAAAACGCGTTATCGTTTGCTAACGCGTTCGGGAAAACGCGTTTTTCTTGCTGTTCTGGCGACCTTTTCTTGTAATTGAAATTTTTTATTAAGTACGCATTTTACTGGTCTCCATTAGTTTGTTGTCAGTTAATGTAATGTCAAGAGGATATGGCCGAACGGGAAAACTGGGAGAATGGCAAGACAAAAGAATGATAGGACCAAAACAATTTAAAATTTGAGGAGAGCGCGAAAATCTTCTGCTGTTAGCGCGAAAAGCTTCAAGTCTTAGCTTATGGCGCGGAATCTGGACTTACGTTTGGAAAAAGAATGTGCACTTGTCAATCTGTAGTGTCTAAATTGAACTATTTTTAAACTGAAAAATAGCACAATCAAAAAAGGAAGTACAGAGGAAAAACTTATGTTTCCTAAAAATAGATGGTGAATACACAACAGTAACAGAACCTCCGTAACATCGACAGCCTAAAGTGGAATTCTGGTCTACTCTTAAGAGGGTCTCCCTCTTCAAAAAGCTATTTTTCAAAGATCGCATTAAAGGATAAAAGGCTTAACCGATTCATTTCTATATTCATGTACAACTGTGGTTTATTTTGTATAACCTTATGTTTCAGAGATAAAAAACAATAACGATATTGAATAAAGCTAAAGTTTAGGCTTTTGAAACCATGTTTTGGGAAAAATTGCAAAAGGTTGTATTACGTTAACCTAGGTTAGGTTGCGAAAAACATTAATAGGTTAGGTTAGGTTTAGGTTGAGAAACCTTTTATAGGTTAAGTTATAGGTTGTCAAAAAGTCGTAACCTACAGGACTCTAGACTAAATATGCCCTTTAGTTTTTTAATCACTTTAGTCCTTTTAGTTTTTTACTATTTTTACTCCTTTTACTACGTTTAGTTATAAAGCGGAAATGAGGATGATAGTTGCGATACACCTGAAACAGAAAAGTAAAGGCAGTAAAAGACTAAAAGGAAGAAAAGATTAAAGGCAGTAAGAGAATAAGGACAGTAAGACTAAGTAAAGTAAACACTTAAGGAACAGATATAAAAGTACGAAAGTATAATAAAAATAATAAGCTAAAATGAGAGCTGTAGCCTTGTATGTAATCTAAAAGCATCTCGGAACAAACTCTGTACCATCTCGCAGCTCAAGTGAGTTCAGTACGAAACCACTCTACCTCATTATTTACTTAAAAAACTTTCCCTATTATGATAATAATTCTATTATAATAATTGTACTATTTTTCTAATGTGTGAATAAATACTTGTTGTGATAAAAGTAAACAATAAAACCAAAAAAATTAAAATGTATCTCAGCCTTTTTTTAAATGTCAACTGTAAAAAATGGGAAGGAAAACAAAACGAATAATTCTCCAAGTTTTTACAAGCGAGTCTTTTTATTCAACACATGACATTTTTTCATTTGGAATACGGTAGGAAAAAGAGAAAAACGCCTAAAAATAACAAGGACAAACAATATTTTTATGTTGGGGACTAAAAAAAATTGAATGATATTTAATTTTAAAAAGAAAAAATGTACAGTCAAGTACACATAGCTAACCGACTATGTACACTCAAGTAAGATGCCCGCAAAGCAAAAATGCAGAAAAAAATTATTTTTTTTTACATACCATACAGCATTCGATAGAAAATTTCAAGGCGGTCAAGAATATGTGTACTTTGAGTTTTCTCAACCCTTTTTTCCGGTTGAAAATTTGAAAAAACTCGGAAGGTGTCGAAAACAGCCAATTTGGCAACTTTTCTTAGATTCCTCTTTTTTTAAATGTGTTACGAGATGGAATCTTCTAACTTAGTTTTTCTGATAGATCATAGAAAACTGAATAAGAAACTGGTTTTAAACCATTCTTAGAACAAACCATCGGCTCAAAAACCGAAACTTAATTTTGAAAGTCTATCGCAAGTTTTTCTAGAGATGCTGGAGCCAATATTTTTACATGGTTAGATTCGTCAGATGCGTAGCTCCAAAGTTACGAAGAGCTTTGTCAAAAATTCCTTTTCCTCGCTGAGAAAAATCGATTTTACTGAGGACACCTCCAAATGGACCAGGTGATTTTTAGTTATTTTTTTCTGTTCTTCCCCAGTGTAGTCAAAGTATATTCATATAAGTTAAAATCGATGCCCAATCCAACAGACATACTCTCAAGATCTTTAAAGGACTTCTAGAAAACCTTCCAGGCGAACTTTGGCTGAATCATCTATGTTTTATTTTAAAAATCACTTTTTCGCTATATTCTTCTGAATCAGCTTTGGATCTACCTACTCCAGGTCTTTGTAATCACTCTCTCTATGTATTCTTACTATCTCTCACTCACACTGGTTAGTGTGTGTTTTATTCAATAAATCACTCCACTATATGTAGGATCAATCGTTACCACCAATTTGCTGTTAAACATTTTCAAATGAAACGAAAAGTTTTTCTTCATCAGGTAAGATGTCCTTGAAAAATTTAATTATTGATTCTTTTGGATAACTTAACGAATCATAAACTTTCCAAATATTATTACAGTTCAAATTTGAAATTGTTAGTCAGTGATTATTATTTGCATTGAAAATAAAAATCGAGTTCTCCAATGAATGTTTGTTTAGTTTAATTTGTGCAGGATCACACAAACCATTAGTATTTGGAAATTGTTTATGTAATAATTCAAAAAATAAATATATATGAAAATCAGTTAACCATGTGTTATTATCATAAACATCGCGAATCGCATTAATTTTTTTATTATGCTTATAATTATATCTTTCTAGATCGGGTGAAATTTTGGTTTATAAGTTCTTTTTTTATTTATTTTATTTTGATTGTTTTTTTATTATCTTTTTTCTTATAAGCCACCAATGATGCCATGCCACATGGTCTACCTGGCGGATTAACTACTGTCGAATAACTGAAAACCATTTTTGCTTTTAATAATATGTGCTCTTGTTCTTCTTTTGCTCCTGTTTCTGATTCTAGTTCTAATTTTGGTAGCTCTTCTTCAAAGAATTTTACTTCATGTTCTTGTTTTAATTCTTCTTCTGGATTAAATTCCACTTGATCTTGTTGTTCTTCTTGTGTATAATCGAATTTTGCTTGTCCTACTGCTGGTTCTCGCTGTATATCATCAGGATCTATGAATAGTTCTTGTTCTATCTCTTGGTCTTGCTGTTTGGAATAATTTTGTTTTAAAGACTTTGCATAGTTGTACAACTCTTTATGTTTATTGGTATTGATAAAATCGACAAAAACATTGAGTAAATTAAATGCTCCTTGAATTCATTAGTTCCGGATTGAATTATGCGAGCTGTTAATCGATCTACAGTTGGTTTCACACTATTATACTTGTCATTATTACTTGTCATTCCGCTGTTATAGACGTTTGGTAAATAAATTACACACGTTTCTCCATGGCCTTATTCACTTATGTTCGAAACTTCGCCAACGCTTACCACACCCGTACATTTAGTTTAAAAGTTTACTTTTGTAAAACTTACACTTTTCAGCCCAAAAATAGCAAAATATCTCAAATTTTGATGCCATAATGGTATCCTAGGTCATGCAGTTAGAAATTTCTATTATAATCTATAGAATTTTTCGATTGAACTTCGCTATTTTTTGATTTTCGTCAAATAACTGTTTATAAAAGTCAAAAAAGGTCTTTTTCTGAGAAAAGAATCGTAAGATGAAGTATGCGTTCAAAACCGATAGCATTTTCGTTTGATTTTGACTTTCACCTGCTGGGGTTAACAACTCTTAGACAAAACTTTTCTTCTGCCTATATACCTAATAGTCTATTTATGTACCTTTCGGAGATCTGATCACAGCGTTAAATATCCCGCACAATTTATCGACATTTTTTTCTTTTATGCCAATGAAACTGTAAAATCTGTGCGAAAAAAACAAGTTATAAAAAGCTTTTTTTTCGACATCCTGAATTGTGATTTCTGTACTCCATTCCCTCCTATCTCTTTCTGTTCCAAGAAAGTCAAGCGTACGAGTTGAATGGTTCCAACTCTTTGAAATGTATCTGTTGAATGTTATGTAGTGCGTTTTTTAATATCAAGTAAATTCTTTCATGATTAATAAAATTGTATATGAAGTTTTGAGTAGTGTAGAACTGGAAGATACACTTCAACTTTTGGAATAGAACAATCTACATTTTCAACTTTCAATCTACTATTTCGACTTCTCAACTTAAGAGATTCTCCTTTCAACTATTCAACTTTTGCCGTTATATATCAGTTTCAACTTTTCCACTTTTCAACTTTTCGACCTTTGACTTTGTGTAGATAGCATTTTCCACTTTTCAAATTTTGGACTTTCTGTATCATTTTCAACTCTTCCACTTTTGCCCTGATATATCCTTTTCAACGTTTCAGGTTTTGAACAAACTAAACGAACTCTTTATAGTTTCTAAGGGTAGGAACTGTTTTATGTATCAGAACGGGAAGTGTTGTGCCGCAGCCACTCTCAGCACCCCTGCCCACCCCCCGCACTCTTAAGATTCAAGGCATATTCTCCAGTTTGGTGTTCGGCAACTTCGAACTAACGAAGTCAAAAGTTCAATAGTTGAATAGTTGAAAATATAGATTGTTTTATTCCAAAGGTTGAAGATGATTTTCAACTTTTGGATAGTTGAAGTGTCTCTTCGAGCTTTACACGTATGAGTTTTAGGAGTTTTCAATCTTGCTGAATCAACTGATGATGATGTCGGAATTCTTTGACCACTGCAGTATTTAGTGATTCCCAAAATAATCATGTATTTTTAAGATTTAGGTCGATTTTTGGACTATTGATAGGATTTTATACGAGTAGAATGTTCCCGATAAAGGTTATTAAAATTTGAAAAATTGCGTGAGCTGTTTTTCTTTAAGGGCCCCCACCCCTCAAAAAAAGCATTTTTCGACAAAAAAATCGATTTGCACATTTATGCATAGTCGTATAGCCCAATATATCTGTTTTCGAATGCACTATGATTTATTGATTTTACGATGGTTTCTGAGGGTTTTGCAGCAGGTAAATTTATAGGTTTTTTTCATAAATCAGTGATTTTTTATGGATTTTCCGTGGGAATAACGCTGACATATGGGAAAAAGTACGTCGCACATGTCTCTACATGTGCTCATTCGATTCGCCATAGCCGATAACCTACGACGAACTGCTCTCAGTTTTTTCCCTGTACCACTTTCCAAAAAATAACCGCGATAATCAAAGGAGAAACTTGTTTTTGCGTTTTTCTCGAAACTGTTTTTTTTGTTTTACTTGATTGTGCGTCAGAGATTTCTCCGCCATTTTAAATGCTAGAAAGCTCGCGAATGTTTTAAAATGAAGCTAAAGCTCAGCGCTACAACCTAACAAAGTCGGAAATTTTGTTTTCAATGTAGCTTTTTACAAAAAAAGCAAGTTTGCTAAAAAGTAAAAGTAAATTTTTTTAAAGAACCTTCCCAAAAAAAAGTTTTCAAATTTAAAAAACAACTGGCTTTGTTAGGCTGTAGGGGCAATCTTCCCTGCATTTTGACACCGAGATCCTTATCATTAAAATTAAGAAAAAAATCTTTGACACACGAACACCTCCTTTTTGACCCTTAATATTAGGATAACTCTCGCAAAACTCAATATTTTGAGCTCAATTTTTTACTGAAAACTATCCAAGGTCAGGTACAGATTCAGTAAACATTTCACTAAGATTGAGTGCTCGGGGAAAAACATAGATTTTTGACGGGAAGGGGGGGGGTCCTTAATTTAAAAGACTTAATGATCAACCGAGTCATCTAAAATACTGTAAGAAGACGTAAGATGTTATTCTTCCCTAATCTATATATTTCGAATTTTTCCTCGAAAAATCTGAAACGCTCTAGAAAGGCCTGGAACAATGTCGTGGAAGGTTTTCTAAGTCGAAACATTTCCTTTATCTTGTAGAAAATCCTATTCTCTGCATCGTGAACTATTATTCATTAAAGGGCTGATGAAGATAGTAAATAAAGGAGAATATAATGTAATGTATAATTACATCTTTTGCGAGATTTTTCAATTTTATTTCTGTTTGTTTAATGTCATTTATTATTGAGTTTCTGCATAAAATAAATTATGTTTATTTCATTCTTTCATAATGAATTTGTGATTTTAAAATTCCATAATAGATGGTAACAAAAGTTGTTTTTATACAGAACGAGTAGCACAAAGCAACCCGAGCCACTGTTGTTTCGTTCTTTTTAGATACTAAACTAAGTTCGAAGCGTCTGTTCAGGGTTCAAAAGATAGAGAATTTGATTGAAACAAAATTTTTACTTCGCCATTAAACACGTACAAAACCGAGTAGCATTTGAAAATTTGAAAATACTAAAAGTACAATTCTTCATGGGCCTTCCGTTATATTCGTAGAGAACCTCAGCCTAGTGTTCAAAAATGCTGGACAATAAGCACCATTACAATTAGTGAAAAAATTAAATTTCTGGAAATCACCAGTTTTTACATAATAACATGGTGTTTTATGATAAAATAGTGTTTATTACTTCAAAACATATATTTTAAACATCCATATGATCATTCATCTGTGACTATTTGTGGTAAAACTGTACAGTTTTGAGAGAAAGTTGCTAGTATACATTCTCACCATATTCTCGGTATAAATACTTTTTCTTTTCATATATCCGTATATTTTATTCAAGTGTACTTTTGTGCTTATATCGTGGAATACTTCGAACTTGGTTATGAGTATATATTCACTAAGGTAATATGCAATAATTCAACGTACATATATGTTCATCATATATTTTCTCACACATAAAAAAGTTTCCTTTTCAAACATTTTTTTTCTCCTTTTAAATATGTTTCAGAAATGAAGGTATTCGCATGCATATTCGAATCATTTTTTTTCGTTAAAAAACCGATTTCGAAAAATTGAAACCTTTTCACATTGTCGTAAATGGGCTTGGTGGCTCGGGAAACCCATATATCATGATCAGCAAACTCCTCTCGATAAGGATATGATGAATTATATGAGAAATTTCACCGAGAACGTAACGAAATTACCATCTGTTCCGTTCATGTTTAAAATGATAGATTTCAAAACGGCCATTCGGAGTCTGAAAGTGAAAAATTCAGCTGGTACGGATAAAGTATCGAACAAATTCTAGATCGGGTGAAACTTGTTTATAAGTTCTGTTTTTATTTATTTTATCTTGATTGCTTTTATTATCTTTTTGCTTATAAGCCACCAATGATGCCATGCCACATGGTCTACCTGGCGGATTAACTACTGTCGAATAACTGAAAACCATTTTTGCTTTTAATAATATGTGCCCTTGTTCTTCTTTTGCTCCTGTTTCTGATTCTAGTTCTAATTTTGGTAGCTCTTCTTCAAAGAATCCAAAAAAGATCCAAAAAAGTTCATTTTTCATCCAAAAAACCTGGTTTTGAACTTTTCAGAAACCGGATTTTTAATGTTATAACCAAAAACATTTTTTAAAACAAATTTCTAAAAATATGCTTTTGTAGAGAATTGAATTATCTACAAAATGGCGTATTTGTTTTTGAGTTTACTTGCTATGCATAATTTGTACATAGTTGTACAGTTTGCGACTTACTGTCCAGTTTTTGCGCTTATATTTTGTGTTTTTCAGGCAAATCTAATAACCTAGGTGAAATATTTTTTTACCACTAGAAAGCCCGTAAGCTACTCTACAGGATCGGCTCAAGGAATGTTCCATTTGGAGAACTACTTTCGCAGCAAATCAGGATTATCGTAGCAGCACTCTTAAAAAAGGGTCTTTTTCGTAACGCCGTGACGCAACACTAAAATCCTTCTCAAAGCCCAATGCAACATCCAAAAAACTTCGTTTTCACAGCATAATTAGAGCATGATGAACTGCGTCGATTGACATTTAAAGGAACGTTCTAGCTACTTTAGTTTCCGAGATAACCAAAGTTTAGTGCGTCAAAAACGTAACGCCATGACGTTCGGACCAGAGGTGTGCGAGGCTAGGATTTTTCATGCCATGCGAGTCCCGTCCCGTGACTTCCGCTTTCTCGCCTCGCCCGCCCCCATGAACTAGTTTTTTTAAGCAGCCCCGCCTGTGAATTTTTTTATGTGCTACCCCGTCCCGCCCGTGCCTGGTGGCGGTAGCCGCCCTAACTCGACCCGCCCGTCCGTCAATTTCGCGGCGGGCCCCGCTCCGTCCTCGTGCAATCCGTGAAACTTTTATTAATCACGAAATTTGATTTTATTCGTCTGATCTGCATCGGGCATCAAGTTTTCTCAATAGAAAAATCGTTTGATTTTCGAGTCCAAAAGAAGGACTTAATTGTAAAAAAACTTTTTAGAATAAATCTTCAGAAAGATATCAATGAACTGAGTTAGCTACAGGGAAATTTGATGATCATGATTGGTCTTTCTCATATTTGTATGAGTTTAATAGATTAGTTGATCTAATTGTTTATGCGCTAGTAGGGTTACAAGAAATATATGCTGCAAATTTTTCAGTGACGTGATGGCGATGACTTTCATCTATTCCCGCAACAGTGATAAATAGAGTCTATCATAGGGATAGTTTTGCAGTATTTGTTCTGTGATTTACACAATTGTATTTTCTCCGGTTCCTCTTGTGCAAAGATCAGATAGCCTATGTATTCTACGTAGTTCACATCATCAATTGAGCCTTAAAGAAGTAGCTTTAAGCTAGGGGTGGCGCTTTACCGTTTCTTTACAGGTAACGCAGTAACGCATGCGTTATTGCGTTACTGGTAACGAGTAACGCAGCGTTATTTGCGTTACTTTTCTAGTAACGCAGTAACGCTTGCGTTATACGTTACTTGTAACGCAATAACGCATGCGTTACTCGTTACCAGTAACGCATAATATAGTAACGCTTTAGTCGCATTGTGTCCGGAAGGTGATAAAACAATACATTTTCGGTTGTTCGTCACTCATACGGTGATATTTGAAAGCGTTGCTTTACTCAGTAAAGTAACGCATCAGTAAAGAAAATGTGCCACCCCTACTTCAAGCAATTGAGTACCAATGAGCAGTTTTTAGTAAGATTGTTACATCTGAGGGTTCATCTGGTAATAATTCAACTTTGGATGTTGGATATTGATAAAGATGAGGACTATGTCAAATATCGATTCTAAGAATGAAATAAACTGTAATCACTTTCTCATGTATTGGTCAGCGTTCAGTATGAAAAAAGACATGGAACAAATAAATCACGAGTCAAAGCGCTTTCTATAGGTCAAAAACAAGGGACTAGCCATCAATATGCGTTGCTTCTTAGATGCATAAGAGAATCAAATCTCTTAATAGTTTTTCACGGTCCGAAACGGTCTCAAAGAAAAATTGTATACTCCGCCCACCTGACCCCCCGTATATTCTATTTCACTGCTTTACTTGCCCCGGATAGCCCGTGCGTCGGCATTACCCATACCTCGCCAGAACCCGTGCAGATCTTGAAGATTCTTGGCTCGCCCTTCCGTCGTCACGTGGCCCTGCGGTGTTTCGCAGTGCCTGTAAACAGCGGTTTCAGATTTTGTAAACACACAAAATTTCGGGAGACCTTTTTTCCATATGATCCTACTTATAAAAATAAACCTCAAACTTCCGTCTCCTACGAAGAACGGACAAGTCCTTGAAAGTTTTCACAAAAAGTAGTGTTACAGCAATCAAACTTTGATGTAAAACGATCAGCGCAACCAGTATTATCGACTTATCAACATCTTCAGATCGACCACATACAACTCTAACGAACGCAGCAGTAATGAAGGTGAAATAACGGTCACATGGGAAAGCGAGAATATTACTACGAATATTAGCCAAAGAAATATAAATATCACGAACCATTACATGGGAAATATTGACAAAAGAGCTAGGATATATGTTGTATAAAATAGGAGTAGAACCAACATTGAATGGTCAAGAAAAAAGTAATAGGAAAAAATTCATCAAATGGGTACAACACTAATTCGAAAAGATTGAAAAATATAGCGCGTCAAATAATTATTATTATTTTTCAAAAGGCAGCAAATGGTATTTTCACTTTTTCAAAAAGAGAACATCATGAGAAAAACATATAGTTGTTAGGTCATGATTTGTTAATATACATACAGGAAAACGGACCTATAGCAGTTCATAGTATCGATCGATTGGTACTGTCTGAAATGATTGAATAATACAACAGCATAGTGCACAAGGTATTTTATTCAAATGAAACTTAACCTCATTTGAGAAAATTTATCGTACAGTATACGAACAGTCGAGTGGGAAGTTAATGTTTCTCTATTGTTTATCAACTTTAATTCCATATTTTTCCATCCATTGTATTTCTTCTCCTGCCTCCGGTACTTCCATGCCGTTTTCTAATGCATTTTTGGCTGATCCTTCTAGGAAACCAACTGTTACACATTTCTCATCTAACTCCGTAATTTTAGCTACCAATGCACTTAATTCATGTAACATTTTTGTTTTAACTTCTTGAGTGCGACCTGAACGAATTAAACCTTGAACCAAACATGGCGTATTATTAGGATCACCACCAACATAACCGTTGCCTTTTTCAAATGGTATTAATACCACATTGACAAAAAAACGTGGTGCACCAGTATTTGAACAGTGAATATCCGTGATACCTAATATATAAGACAAAAACAGCAAGATAATGCTATAACCAAAGAGTTTTTATAACAAAATGCATCTTTTTTGTGCGTCGATAAAGTCAAATAGCAACTGCGAACAAAGAGAGAGAGTGTACCATTTTTTTCTAAAAAACTAACCAGTCGCAAGTTCTTGTTTTTTGTTTTGATCTAATAATCCTGACTCATAAAATACTTGATAAAACGGCATTCTTCTCCTTTTCAGTGTAGAAAAAGAATAAGTTAAACGAGTTAGTTAATATTAGAGAACTTATAGATAAAAGTCATCTCTTGACGTAAATAGTATGAATAATATTCTTTTTTTGCTTTCTATTTACTCTTCGAATGGTTACGGTCATTGTAGTGGTAAAAACTCAACACGTTGTGGCACGGCAAAGACAAAAATGAAATTGCATTTAGAAAAATAGATGGCTGATATGCAAAGGAATTAAACTAACCCTTTGCATGATTTACTGTATTAGTGCAATTTATTCGTAAAGTCATATATGTCTTCTAACACAATCGAAAATGTCTTATGATGTTTTCATGTCTCAATGTGACCTGTTATCTCGAACATTATCTATAGCATTATTAATGCTAGAATCTACAGTCTGTGTTTATATGAGAGATTATTGTAGAAAAGTAAACGAAGACTCTTAGTCGTTTTCGAATATCTGGACAATGAACAGTGCTGGAGAGTTTGGGTCTTCGCTATTCAAAAGAAGAAACGTTGTGACCTCTTTTTGTGAGAGTCATTAATTCGAAAACATTTTTTAAAGTAGTCTTCTAAAGAATCTTTGAGAAATATGATAGCTCAAAAACTTCAGGTACGAATACTTTTGTTTTCTCATGGGTAGAGAGTCCAAAGTGTGTTCTTCAAAATGAGAGTGAAGCGAGCAGGCGTGATATTGAATCTTTTTTATTGGAACTTTAGAACTGGCATTGGATGACTTCTAGTAATCTTGAAAATGCATAGTACACGTGTGATCGACCTCGCTGCAGCTGTTAATGTTTGTTTTAAGAGAAGAGTTCATAAACTTGATGAAAACAGAGTTTTTTGAAAATCAGGGTTTCTAGCTCACTCGTAAAATATTATAATAACCGGAAAACTTTGTGATGTACAGTATTTTGGTTATTCTATTCTTCCTGTTTATAAGTTTCAGAATGATATAATGGAAACTGGTTAGAGGCTAATAGAGCTAGATTTCTGATATTCAGTCTTTATTTGTGGTTAGGAAAACATTTTTGTGCAAGTTAATGAGACTTTTTTGAATTTTTGACTTTTGGCGTCTATCATTATTTTGAATAGTAAAATATCAAAATTCCGGGTTGTATTAGCCTCTAGCCACATGGCTTTTCGTCATTTTGAGACCCTCCCAATGTCTCAACGATGCTTCGGTACCGAGAAGGGGGCTTAAATGAAAAGTAAAAATAATTCACGGAAAACAAATGCTTATTTAAGATATGATCTAGTATATTATTAATTTGATCAATAAGCATGTTCCATGAGAAACCTATCTTGATAACGGCTGAACCAAAACTAAGTCCTTTCGGTTCTTAAGGGTTCTGAAGGTGCTCTTTCGTTTGGCTGGTTTGAAAAAATTTAGTAAGATTTCAAGAAAATAGTGGTGTTTGACATAGACATAGGGTACTTGATGAAATAATTTTTGTAGATAAACACGTTGCCTTAAAATAAATTTCAAATATACGGGTGGAAATAATATTTTTCCAGGGGGGTAAAGCTGAAACTACAAAGGATATAAAAATTTATTATATACCAAATTAATGCTCATCTAAAATGGAATTGATGTGTACGACTGATATTCTGTATGATGATTATTGGCTGTAGAACTATGGAAGTTTCTATCGAGTGCGTCATAATGATTAAATTCTGGGTGTAGCAGTGCTTTGAGTAAAAGTCCCGTAACTTCAACAAAACAAACGCTTTTTCGATCGGGTTT
>CAJNOQ010001699.1:0-29253 GCA_905250885.1 Didymodactylos carnosus | reverse complement strand
TTACCAAACTTTTTCGTCTACAGACCTTTCTCGGTATGGAAAAAAACCATGAAACCATTTATGGGTTTGGGGAACGACTGCTGAACCTTTAAGGTTCGGTCATGTACCATTTTTTTTTAGAGAGTACAAGTACTAGTTTCTTTCGCTTTTCTGAAGATTATTGTGTTATGGCACATATTAAAGACGTGCTACAAGAGAGAATTGTATGATAGGTATCATACAAACGCGTTTTCCTTGGTGTAGTTTTAAGTTTTAGGCTTTCAAAACCCGCTCAAAATCTCCTCTAAAACCTTGAAAAACAGTTTTACGTGGGTTTCGCGATATGCTCTTTTATATTCACAGATCAAAAATTTTTTTATTGCAAATGGTTTTTCGACCCAAAAACCCAGTATTTCAAAAATCGGGCCTTAAAACTAGAATCGGGCCCAAACCAATGTAATATTCGGAATCAGGACACCCGATTACCTATTGTCCACTAAGTTTTGGGCCAAAAGCTTCTGGACAGTTGGGGGTCTTTCCTCGTGAGATCACTATTTTTCCACTCACTCTCATTTTGCACTTTCCACCCTGTGATGTTTCTTTGATGTTAATTTTTATCTTACACCACATTTTATCAAAAAAAGTGATCTCAATTAAGAAGCCCCGGATTTGTGCAATTACCATGTTTTGTTTTACTAAAAATGATTCTTCTATCTTCATCGCTCTGTTTTCCGGCAAAAACTTTCTTAACGATTTTCTCACTAACTATGGCACTTAGAAAAAAACTTCCAATGCCAAAAAGATAGAGCGTATGCTGAAATATATGATCTGCTCCTCAAATCTTGAAAAAGCGCACTTTCGTTTTTTCACCTAAATATGATGTGGTTGCACACTGTGCAGCGACTTGAAGACTTTACAACATAACTAAAGCTTTATGTTTGAAATGAATCTACTGACATAAGCATTCTTGTTACTATTGTTCAACGAGGAGAACGCTTTACAGCGAAAACAGCCAAATATCGATAGTTGAAATAAAGACACATTCAAGTTAATAATTTTTTCTTTAATGTATATACTGATTTACTTACTACATCTTCTAAAAACGTCTTAACTAGTTAAAATAGGTATATATCTACTTTTACACAGTATTTGTGGTTTTTACTTTTAAGCACACTAAAAATTAAAACTTACGCAATTATATATCTATCCAACGTACGAGTCTTATAATTTATATTTATTTATTTTCCTAGAGATCGTAGTCCAAAATCATGTGAAGAAATTAAGCATAGATCGTGTGAATAAGAGGAAAAAACCGCGACGCAAAGCATACGGACAACAGGTACACGCTGATCCGTTGTGCTACTGGCACACAGCGGCCATTTCTGACTTAGGCATGCTGACATATAATAAGACTTTTTTACATAAAAAACCCTTTCTATCATTGAAGAAACAGTATTCAGCAAAATAAGGTTGTTTCAGATTTTTTTCGGACAAGAATTCCTGAGGGAATATTTCCAGGAGAGCCCAAATTTTGTAAAAAAGTATTTTCGATCGAAAAAATCCATTTTATATATCATTAGATGCAGTTTCATGCGCTGATTCTGAATATCACCTTTTTAAATAAATATGTTCCTGGACGGCGAAAAACACATTTTATTCGAAAAGTCTATGGTTTTTAGAAAACCTGTGGTGTGGTCCAGACACATTTGTACTAGTTTGTGTTATCTGTATGGATATAGGGTAGACAAGTGCACATTTTGGTCAAATTTTCATAGAATTTGAAGCTTTGCGCACGTTATACTAATCACACCTGTATAGGAAATCATCTGGCAGAGAAAATAATTTTATTTCATCGAGATATTAAGTCCAAACTGGAATATTTTTATGCCACTGTAATCGATGCCGTACAAGCCCTACAATGTATCAGTGGATAAACAGTTGATTTTTTCGGTAGTTTTGATAGTACTCAGTATGGTACATTTTTCTTCGTCACAGTTTAGTGTAGAAAAATCTTCTTACCATTGAACAGTCAGCAGCTCACTTTTTTGATATTTCAATTTTATGAAACTTACTGTTGATATTTAAGGAATGAACATTGTTAATGTGACAACTTTTAAAAGAAATTTGAGGTAATATAACTTGTTAAGACGCCCGATATACTTTGTTAGGTTAAAGCCTCAATATTTCTTATAATTTTGAGAAATAGAAGCTTAATGATTTAGATTGTTTATTAAATCAGACAGATACACATATATGCGAAACAATTTTATAAAAGATACATTAAACGAAAAAAAGAATAAATACATGTACGTTTTTGATATCATGAGAAAAAAAAAGGAAAAATAAATAAATAAATATCAACTATATTACATCATGGAAAGAAAAAAAATGTAAGACACGATGTACACATCACTGTGTATTAAAGAAAAATAATTGTTGTATATCAAAACCCTTCAAAATATAACATCTTCGTCTTTATCATCTGCTACAAGATCTGGTGCATCAAAAATTGTCATTTGTCCATTTAAACGTAATTCATCCAGACGTCTATCTTCTATTGCACGAAGTTTTTTCTTTTTTTCTTGAACTTTTTTCAACCTAAAAGTATAAACGTAGAAAGCTGACCACTAAGTAACCGAATGAATGAAACTGTTTAGAACTACCTGTAGAATTCTTCACGTTCCATTTCATCTAATTCAGATATAATATACGTTATTGTTCGATTAATTTTGGGCATTATAACTAAAATATACATAAACGTAAGATGCCTTAAGCGCAAATATCTATCTAATTCACATACCGTGCTCAATAGCATTCACTCGTCTGTTTGTTGTTTTGATAACTTCATCTAACATAACAAATGATGTTTGCAATGTAGCCAATTCAACTAAATGTTTAATGGCTTCACCAAAATTACGTTTTAATCGTTGTAATTGTAAACCACCACGTGCTAGACCAGTTAATTCAAAGGCTAAACAACACAGACAAATAATTATAACATTAATATAGTTAGTGTGCACTTCATTCTTACTATCTCCGCCATCATTGTACGATTCAAACAATGGCAAAACAACACCAGCAACATTGTCACGCTTTGTTCGAATTTTTACTTGGGCTTTATTCACACTTTGAATAACAACTTGACTAAAATCACCACCCGTGGAAAACTTTGCTTCAGCTATTGAAATACCAGCCAATTTCATCACATCACCCATTAACATTTTTGTCTAAAATTTGCAAAAAAAGTCAGTATATCTCGTAGCTGATGAAAAAACACTTGATCTTTATACCTCAATAATTTTTTTTAGTATTGTCCGAAAACGAAATGTTAATGCATCAGCTTTCTTCTTCAATAAACTATGTCCAGTCTGAGCACCTTTCAAACGACTTTTCATTATTGTTTGTGCCCTAAATAAATTGTAAAAAAGTAATTCAATCTTATAATGAGAAGAGTAAAATGAGAAAATTACATTCGAGATGGAAATACAGCATAACGATCTTTACCAGACATTCTGAAAATTACAATAAAAATCTAAAAAAAACAGATGAAACATAGATTATACTGTTCTGATAGATCCTAGATGATGTATGAGTATTGCCAATATTAATCTCGAGTAAAGAACATTCATCTAATTCCACATTCTCAGACACAAAAACAACATGTCAGGTAATCTTTGTCAGTGTGGAAACATTGGATTTAGAACAAATGTACTGAAGAAATCATTAGAAAAAGATTCAAAGCAAATTCAGAAACTGAATTGCTTTGCAGAACAAAAGAAATGTGACCAAAGAAAATTCGATATACTAGAACTCAGTTCACGTCTAACTATTCGTCAAAACGTAATTTAATTTTAATTTGAGCAAGAAAAGCTACAACTACTTTTTCAAAAATATTTTGACTTCATTCTGCCAAGTTGACGACCGGTTTTGAGAAAAGTAATGTAAACATATTTTAGTGAAGTGATGTCAAGAGCAAACGCTAGGAAAATCATTCATTTGATTAACGTAAAGATCAAAAAATTGTGTGGATTATAAAATTCCTTATAACTTTGACATCTGATGTATCTCTGTCATTTTTCTGATTTTTTTGACTATGACACGATGACTTGTTTTCGAACAAAATGATAAATCGCCATTTATGTAGTACTTGTGACTTCAGATACTTTTATTCAATTTTGCTCTTTAAAATGTATGTAAATATCATTCGGGTATTATAAATATTTTAATGATTGTGTCGCTAAAAACGTTTAACTTGCTCGTTTAAGACATAGGGACCATAATATTTTATTTAATACGGATCAATCTTTCAACTCACAGTAGATATCACTAGTAGTTGTTAATGAAAATTTAGTATATCCTTACTATAATCAATTCCGAGATAACAGTGTGTGTGTACACATCCTGCTTTAGCTGCATCTAATAAAATAATGTGAAAGTATTCCGTGGCTTCCGTAACAAAGCTGAAATATCTGCACACATTGTTTGAAAATTCAAGCAAGAATGTTTTCTACGCGTACGATAAACGTTATCTTATATTATGTATACTACACTACTTACAGACGAACATCATCATCCTTCCTCTTGCCTTTATTTTGAGATCGATTTTCAGTCACATATCGAAACACAAATTGAAAGGACATTAGGAAAGATCTTAGTCCATCTGAGATTAAGAACATTTTTTAGCATAGAGAAACTTTGCTGATTTATGAATTTACTTCGAACATTATGGCATGCAATCTAAAGAAATTCAGCCTGACTCACCTCTCTCCACAAACAAAGGATATAATTTTTCTCTTGTAATTCTCTCTTAAGAAGACACGAGTCAATGGTATAATAGTCATGGAGTGACATTAGCGAATTGATAACGATCGTACTATTATAAAATTGAGTGAAGTAATTTTGCCTCACACTGGAACAAAATACAAAAACTCGCCTTGTTTTGACACAAGAGTTTTTATAGTGATTTGTGCCGCAAAGCGAGGATAAGTTTCTATCAAGAGGCTTCCGTTTTATTATAATTTAGTTTTTTTCTTTCCAGTGAAACTAAAGAAAATATTTAGTTAAAAGTGACATAATTATGAAAGAAGTGCTAAAGTCAATTGATTGGAAAAATAGGTTTTCAAAAGAAATCTTTTTCTGGCTTTGTAGACAAGTTGTGTCGTATTCTTCCTACCTTTGTTTTACATGTGAAAAATTTAGCATACATACTCTTAAAGAAGTCACAATCAAGAACTTATACATGCGTTATCGAGTTCCATTACATGAACTTCATGAACAAAAGAGTAAAAACATTTTAATTCTTACCCAACCTCAATTATCTCTTTTATAGAGATAAACTTTAATAGAAAAGAAAGATCAGTACTCGCTTCGTTTAATTTGCTAGATAAAGTTGCCACGTTAATTTCTAGTTTTCTCCACTACGTTGGGAAGAGATTGTTTGAATTGAGACCTGCATGAGATAAATAAATATTTTAAAAAGAGTATTTACTTGTTTCAACAGCGGATGTATGGCATGCAAACTATTCAGTCCAATTCAAGGCAGAGCCAAGGCCTTGTGTTTAACTATTTTCAGTCCCAAAAAGTAACAACTAAAATTATAGCAATTTAATTATTACGGCATTTCTCACGATTTTTTACAACTACAACCAATACAAGTCTGGTTGCAGATTATTATTGCAAGAAAGATGAAAAATCAGAAGATAAAAAGGATTTTATTTTTTTTGACTATTTATATACAAGTGACAACGAATATCTTTTTCAGTATTATTTTAAAGATAACTTAATCAAACAAATACAGGAAGATTCAAGGAAAATTTTCTTGCTATTTTCGAACGTTGATCTCCTCTCGTACTTTTCACAAAAAATGCTTAAACGTATTCGCAGATATAATTTTTATAGGATTTAAGTGGGTCATTTTTTTGTATGCTCTGTGGAAACAGAAGGATATGAGTTAATTCATCTTGATTTTGCTGATGTTGATTTTAACATGATTTATGTTTTGAGCTGATGTAGTTTAGTTATAGTTCATTCACGAAAAGTATGTATTTACCTCCTTCCCGTGTGCTATTATATCTAAAGGGTGAGCAATTCGATGATCGCTCACCACAGCCCACCGAAAGTTAAAAGATAACTTCAGTTGACGATCAAGGTGTTGGACTACTTTTCGAGTCTTTTTATGTCCCCTTGACTTTAGTCTAGGGTCTTACAAAGTGGTTATGTGTGTATGTACGCAAAATACGGAAAAATGGCTGTCAGATATTCTATGGAGAAGCCAGTCATAAGCGAGAAGCATAAAAGAGTTTTTTTAACCACACGAGAGAAAATGTTCGAAGAGATGATCTAAAATATCTACTGATGCAGAGAGAAAAAAGCTAAGCAAACGTTTTCTGTACGTCGGAGATAATGTCGCCAGATCGCAGTCAACGGTGATAATACCAAAAAAAATCGTGTACGGATAATAAACTTACAGTGAGCAGATAATCTATCATAGCGAATGGGTTAGATACACTTTCAATCTCCTTGGGATCTGCAGAGGGTGTCCAGAAAAGCTTTTAGCTTATATTATATAAGACGGTTTTTCCGTGGAATCAGATAAGTTCACAACGTTGCTCAGCTATACTGGCTGCGAACGCCGACCGAAGGGAGGCGAGAGCAATGTTTTGAATTCAGAAATATCTCTAGGCCTCTGGAGATCTTTGCAGGGTCTCGAGAAAACTTTTATATTTACATTAGATTACGAACCTTATACAACAGTCAAAGAAAAATTTAGAACATATTCCAAATAGTGCCCTGGCGAACGCCGACCGAAGGGAGTCGTGAGTGGTATTCGTTTAGCAGGTGTTCCAATATACCTGATGACAGTACAGCCAGTATTCCCCATATAGTTATGGTGTTCCCTCACTACCGCTATAAATACTACGGTAACATTACAGCTGGTGTTACCCATGCAGCTATGGTGTCCCCGTAGTAACATTATAGCTGGTGTTCCCCATATCGGTTTAGTGTTCCCCTAATAGCAAACGATCTAGTAAAAAATATGAGAATAAACGAATAAATTTATGAGAAAGATATATCGCGCGTTATTTTCAATTGTTCTTAATTTGATAATCACATTGCAAATCAAAGGATGGGAAGAAATCAAAGATCATAGCGTAGAAAAAAAAGCCGCTAAGCTTATTTCAATAAGTCAAAATGATCAGAAACGGAATCCATTACAAAGATTACGAAAGATAAGTTAGATATGCTTGGAAAAACTGTATATATTAACAGTTCATATCAGCTAATAATCACAACTTCAAAATGCCTTTACCAATTCCAGCCAACTCCCGCGAGTTTTATTCGATCCTTAACGACACGAAGAAGCTTTCGTTGTTCGTCAGTGAACAAAAATTAGTTTTACAAAGTTAAGATCACGAGTGGAACAGAAATCCCACATGTCCCACATGTGGAACAGAAATGAAAGACGGAAAACGTCAGAAAACTCTCAAGAACGGTAAGTGATTCTTTCCCTTTCTAACTATCGTAATCAACATTGATTTATTTTACTTCTAGGTACTGTGTGAACATACAATATTATGCGATGTAAAATGAAAAGCTGTGCACTTCAGTTAAGTAAAAGAAAAAACACTTTTTTCGGCTTTATCGATTCCTTGAACCGAGCTAACTGTAAACTTAGTGTTTCAACTATTTTAGAAATTATATGGCTATGGTGTGCAGATATATCGTCGAAGACAATAGCATGGACTGTTGGATGCAGCCGATCAACTGTTGTTGACTGGTCTAACTTTTTACGAGAAGTAAGTGCTACTGTATGAACTATTTTACGATAACACATTGTTTAATTAATTCAGGTCTGTACCGAAAAACTTAATGTTGCCCCACAAATGGGAGGCACTGAAGAAGTTGTCCAAATTGACGAGGCACTTTTTCGTGATAAGCTAAAATACAACCGCGGACGACTTTTACTTGGTAATCAAAATAATAACAACAACACAACAAATGGACTGGTACCATAAGCATCCAGTAGTGAGGATAACGATGGTAATCAGCCAAAAACAAATAACCATAATTATGGAACACGTATGGACGGTAAGTGATTTCTGATTCCATCTGACCTAGTCTCAATTAACAAGCTTCGTTAATTAAGGGCCGTAGATATTTGGTTTTGGTTAACCGAGAGGAATGAGCACGAGGTACGGTTTTTCCACGTACAACGTCATAATCGTCTAATATTAGTTCTAATTATATGGAAACATGTTGAACCTGTAACAACCGTATGGTCAAATGAATGGGCTGCGTACAAAAACCTACAAACGCAGTACGGATATGATCACCAAACAGTAAGTAAACCGGTCATCATACCTAGAAAATTTGATAAGCATTAAATTCAATTAAAGGTGAACCACAGTCAAAATTTTGTTGATCCCCACACTGGTAGCTACACACAGTTAATTGAGTGCTTATGGGGTCAAGCAAAAATCAAAATATTAAGAACAATGCGTGGCTCATCATTATTAGATAGCCATTTACACGAGTTCTGGTACCGCTCGGTCCATAAGAACATGTTTCCCGCCATTCTAACGGATATTCGACAATTTCGTATGTAATGTTTTTATTGCTATTGTGTTTTGTTTTCTTTTTTTGATTTTCTGCTTTCGTGATGTTCTTTTTCGTGATCTTCTTCTTCGTGATGTTCTTTTTCGTGATGTTCTTTTTCGTGATCTTCTTCTTCGTGATGTTCTTTTTCGTTCTGCGATTAAAACATTGAACTATATTTTTACACCAGCTGTAGTGTCATCAGGTATTTGGGACAACACCTGCTAAACGAATACTGTCGTGAGCGTTGTCATGGATTCAAAAGTGATGGAGGGTTGTTCGCAGATATAAGTTCCTAAAGTCACGGGACTGAGCGAATGCAGACGAGCGTTACCTAGTTCCCGTTTTCTATAGGCCCGGGATTGATGTCGCGAGATAGCAGTCAACTGTGATAATACAAAAAAAGTCGCCTACGGATAATAAAACTTATAGTGTATAAATAATCTATCATAGCAAATCGATTAAAAATACTTCCCATCTCCGTAGGATCCGCAGAGGCTGTCCAGAAAAACTTTTAGCTTTATTTACATTAGACGGTTTTTCCATGGAATCAGAGTAGTTCACAGCGTTTCTCAGCTTTAGTGGCTGCGAACGCCGACCGAAGGGAGGCGTGAGCAATGTTTTGAATTCAGAACTGTTTTTAGACCTCTGCTTTTTAAAAGACTCTTTTTGAAAAAAAGAGGTTGGTTTTTAAAAAGAATCTTTTTGTCTTTTATATTTATATTAGATTACGAACCTTACACACGAAAACAGAAAAAATTCAAGCAGATGGCTTAGTTGGGCTCCCAGCGACCGCCGACCGAAGGTAGGCGTGAGCATTGTCTTCGATTTAAAAGTCGCGAAAGGGCGTTTAGTAGCGCTGATCCAGGTTATTAAAGTCAAGGGATCGAGTGGACACGAGCGTTACCTTGTTTCTCTTGCTCTGCAAGTAAAAACTATAGATTCTGCGTACTGAATGTCATTAGTGAACCAATCATATACTAAATTCAGTAAGGTATATATGCATCAGACGAAGTTGTATATTTCCACTACATAGATGTACAAAAATGTTTAAGTAGTAGATACAGCAATCCTTGATTTGTTCCACACGCTTATTTATCATCAATTATTCATAGAGTCACTGATTGGAATTTGATTGGTTTTCTTTCGTTACTTAAGGACGTTTACGTTATGGGACATCAACTAATAGTGCAAGGCAGAAGTAAAAGTTGAAATCAAGCAAGAAATCACAATCCGCCTATTGCTTTTTACTTTGATTATAAAGATTGCTCCAGCGTTTGTTTACGATGTATCATGAGCGTAAAAGATTGTAGTGGAGAAAAGGCTGTTTCGGTTAATTAATCATTCCGTAGCAATATATTTTTACCGAACTACTTGGAGTGTGTAGAGTTCCCTGTCATCACAGTGTGAAAAAAAGAGAGCGTAGTCCTCTCAAAAAAGTGCACAAATACAACGTTTCCCTGTACAAATATATCGTGCCTTGCTTTTATTACAAATTATTATAAAGAGAGGTTGAGTATTTGCGAAACCTCTTATACTTTCGGATACAGCTGGCTTTTAAGACTAAGACTAAGAGTGTTTTATTCACGAAAAGTGAGGGTCATCAAAGGTCATCGACCTGTAATAACAATGACTCAAGCCAAACAACACTAAAAGAGTAATAAAAAAGAACAAAATAAAGAAGACAACTATGGTTAGAACCAGAAGTAGCAAAAACAAAAATTTTAAAAAAATAAGCAAAAAAAACAAATATAAATTCTTAACTGACAAACGTTTCACTGGAAGGGATACTGAAGTAAAGCTGTTTTAAAAGACGTTAAAGAAGAAAGGTGAATAACTGAGTCTGGGGCTTTGTTTGTTTGTTTGTTTTTTATTACTTATTGCGTATTCTTCTCCTCGTCTTATCTAATTTTTCTCTATCTTTTATTTTTTTTTCCTCGTCTTATCTAATTTTTTCTAATGTAACTCTTTTAAATTCATTGTACTGCAAAAGATCATTTTTCTGGTAATAATCAAACTTAACTTATTTAGTTTTTCTGACATTCTGCATGGATTCTACGTTTCAGTCATTTTAGTTAGATTTACATTATAAATCTTTCACTGTTATCTTTTTTTTATTTTTTAGATAAAAATGTCTAAGAAGGGTACGGCAATGACTTATGTTCCTGATCAAACTAGTAAATTATTTTTGAATTTAATCTCTAATTGTTTACGTATGAATGGAAACGGTTATCCTTTACCATCGTCAATAACGCAGATGGTAACAGAATATATTCGGTTGGAAATTCGTACAATCTATTTGAATTATTTTTCTTGTCAATCATCCAATTATTTATCAAAATCGCTGTTTGGCAATCTTTTATATTTATTGAGACATAATCAGACAAGATTAAAACGTTTAAGGCAATATATCAGAATAAAAGTGCAATCAAAACATTTAACAGAACAGAACGAAACAACAACAACAAACATGACCACTACATCGAAATGGTCCATTTACGAACGATTTAATAATTTATGTGGAACACTGGCTATCAATATAGAAGAAAAACAAACAAATGATAATATAGTAAGAATAAAGTCGCGATTCCATTCTTAAAGAGCGTATTATCAATACACTCATAATACACAAAGAGATGACGAATGAAACGCAATTAGGAGTGATCGAGTCAACCCATCATAGAGAATAAAATTCAGAGAAAATATTTCTGTTTTGTGATAATGTAAATCTACTCAGTTTCTTTTTTCTGTTTAGTGTATCAATGATGTTGATGGTAATATGGAATGTATCGATAAACAACGTTATCGTCAGTTTTCTCGTTTCGATTGTTATTGTAAAACATTAAATGAAAAAGAATATCTAGAATTAATCGAAACACAACATCGTCTGTTTGCTCGTCTTCATTATTGTTCAGATAAAAATATTCTCAATTGGTTACAAATACCACTTGAAAAATATGCTTCAAAATCATCCACAACAGTTCTTTCAAATGATTTACATTTATCGGAAATGATTATATTCATGCTGAAAGAAATCGTATTGGATTTAGCTGATGATTGTCTAGTGAAACGTACTTTAACTAATCAGAATGATCAAAAAGCAATACAATATATAGAAATGAAAAATATCTTTAGACGAAAACAATTGAAACAACATTTGCGTCTGCCATATACCGGAAGAAGAGTAGATGCTGGAATTAAACAAACCATTTTTTGCTCTTCAGCAGGTTAATATTATTTTTTTATGTGATTTGTTTTGTACATAACGTCATTAATTTACCTTTATAGTTGGTTTCCTTATTCGGATCGTGATCTTTTGATGCCGATTGCCATGTTGCTAGGATATTGCTTTCTTTTACCAATAAGAGAAGATTAATAAGGAAAACTTTGAGGAAAAAATTGCTAGTGCTAGATTCTTGAACTGTAGTCTATATTTTCTGTTTGAGATCCCACTGCATAATTGTCAATATCTTTGAGCCTTAATAATTACCTTAAAATCGAATATATCAGATGGAGAATTTGTGTATAGAAGCTGATAATAAACTCAAAACTGTAATATATAAGAAGATTTAGATTGAATATCAACAAAAAATTTTGACAAATTGCATGAAAGTCATCCAAGAGTCTCCTTATGTTAAATGAACAATTGTGCGATGGAACTGAATGAGTTTAAAAAACACACAATGAAGTCAACTGAGTGAAATGATTGAAAAACAAGTTTCAATTTATCGAAAATTTATGAGTAGTAAGAATCATTAACTAATTACGAAATGAAATGAATAGAATATAGTAATAAAGAGATCTAATTCATATATTCAACTATTATTGAAAGAGATCGTAGTAAAGAAGCTGTCAACAAAAAGTTGAAGTATTTTAACAAAGAATCGACAGTACCACAGCAATGAGAAGTGTGGAAATTCAGTCTTAAAATGACTCATAAAACAATCATCAAAGAAATGTCCATAAAAAAACATGGGACTTTTGCCATATTAATTGATTTAAAGAATTGAATAAACGTTTAGTTTTGAACTCTTTGGACAAACTCGTTCTATCAACATTTTAATTAATAAATGTCGAACAATTTCAATCGTATGAGCGTTACATTCTTTGTTTATCAGCCACGTATGAGAATGATGCTATTATAAAAGAAATTGTTCAAAGAATTGTGTTGATATTTTATACATACTGTATGCAAAGTAGTCTGTAAATATCACGATGAGATATATGCTTATTAAGTTACTCATGAGAATCAGATTCTTATTACAAAAAATGTGTATTTTTTAAAGAAATCTATGAATAAGGTTACATATGCACAGTTGAATTCATATACAGCGCTATTGTGATAAACGGCTTGATTTATATATCTAGTTGTCTATTGTCGGTAGAGATGTGCATGAATGATAGACTCACCCCTTGAATTGAGCACGAGTATTAGTCGAATTTCATATCTCTAATTATCGGCGAAAGTGATGGACTGAGAAACGACTTTTATTTGAAGAAATAGTCATTCAATTGCACTAGAATAATTGGTACGTTGACGATCTGAACTATCCATCAATAAATATAATGATCTTTTTTTATAATGCACTTTTATTTGTTACTGAACAAGGGTTACTGATGAATAATTGCACTGTTATAATAAATATTTCATCAACAATAATATATGACGTAAACATATGAATAACACTGGTTGAAACTGTTAAAATAAAACAATAAATTCAAAAAAATATGGATATATTAGATGTTATTCTGATGAAAATTTTCTTGCGCTAAAATTAATAAATACTAAAAGTAAAATTTAAAAAATCACATTTACATCTTATTGAAACAATATGTTTCACTTTCTCATTTCTCCAACAGAATCGAGAGCTCTTCTAATTGACTCATGTGACAAGATTTTAATACGATAATGAACTAGAATTTATCTATGTTTCTCTCTGTTATAGATATTAATAATGGTGTCTAATGCCAAACGCTTATGTCAACGATCATTATTAAATGATATTTCAAAATGGAAAGCTATTTTAGATGATGATTTATATCAAATACCCACTCTTATTTCAATGTTATGTTGTCAAATAATTGATTCAAAACAAACATCTCTCATTTTAAAACAAGTTAATGAATATTTTAATTGGCAAAAATATAAACATGTTAAACGAATCTATTGTACAACTGATGAACAAAATCAACAACAAAAAATTGAAATTTTACTTTGTCGATCGATAGATACTCTCGATAAAATATATCCACAAGAATTTTTATCTAAATATTTTCATATGAATAATGTAACAACTGTTCAAATACCCGAAAAACAGCCACTATTAAAATGGCAATATGAAGAATGTCGTAAGAATTATTGGCCAAATTTAAGTTATAGAGAAAATAAATATTTAGAACAAGAATATTCAAATAAAAAAAATGAAATAAATTCGAAGGAAGAAGCTATTATTGACATGTTGAAACAACTACAAACAAATCATGGTAAGATATATACAAAATACTTTTAGACTCTTTGTAGTATACTTCATTTACGATTTTGTAAGAATAAGGGAGTTGAAAGTAGAATTGCCGAGTTATTGGCAATTTATCACTTCTCGTTAGAGATGTACCAATTCCAAGTAGACACTTATAAAGACCACTATTTTACGCTATAAAAAACTCCAAATTCTGACCAAGTTTTGATATGAGAAAAACTCGATGTCATTTTTTGTATATGTCAGCGGGAGTAAAAAGTATTGAGTAAATAACCCAAGAAAGGGCGAATGTAAAAATAGCAAAATTCATAGAGAAGCTTAAGGAAGTTTCAGATGGATAAGCAGAATAAGACTCAATAGGTACAAACTTTTATAGGCTCTGTAATCAACGAAAAAAATCAATTATTTTCAATTAATGCTTGCCGAGTTAATTTAACATTAGCGAGAGAACAAATAGGTATCATGCCCATTTGAGAATTGAGAGAAAAGGTATCGATATCAGCAAAACTTGCCACTAGTATTACTAGTAGTTTACGTTTTACAACAACCGGATGTTATTTTGTCATACACTCATCATTAGATGTCCCTAAATGCCTATCGAATGTTCTACAGTTAACTTAAAGTTTAAAAAATTCAAATACAGGATTCAAATCTCATTGTTGAACTAAAATCCATGTTTTACAAAAGATTCGTAGTTAGCCTAGATCAATCTGGAATTGTCCTTTCACAGATATTCTAAGTTTAATTAACATTAACTTAACTTGATGAGCATTAATCAAAAACAGTAGATTTTTTTCGTTGATCACGAAAGTTCACGAGTCTGTTAAAGTTTTTACATATTAAATCTTATTCGATTTACCCAACTGAAACTTCCTTAACCCTTTCCAGCCGGATGTTGCCATATGGTAACAATTTTTGTTGTGTTTCAAAAATTACCGGTTGGAAAGGGTTAAACTTATGTTTGAATTTTGCCATTTTAGATTTTTTCTCTTTGTTTGTCATCCTCTTATAATCCGATTAGCTTTCAATTAGTAGTTACAAGAAAGATACCTATTCTCAATTCTAATCATATCTGTTGTGTTCGGTACTCTGTTTCTTTCTATTTAATAGCTGTTCAAAGCCAACATTGTGCTGTGGTAACTAATTCCGAACATGAAATACTCGTCGCTACAATTGATTATCGTCATGAACATCCACTACAACATTGTACCATGATCGCTATTGATCTAATTGCACAAATGTCAAATGGTGGTTGTTATCATAATCGAAAAAATTTTCTTTATGAATTTTTATTATCATCAACGGTAGAAAAACCAACAACTAATCATCTATGTAATTCTTATTTTATCTATTTGACACATGAGCCATGTATGATGTGTGCTATGGCATTATTACACTCTCGAATAGCGAAAGTTTATTATTTAGAAACAGTTGATTATGGAGCATTAGGTACCAAATATAAATTACATTGTTTAAAAAAGACAAATCATCGTTTTCAGGTTTATAAATTGCAAATAGAAAATGAACAAGAACAGTGACCATTTTTGTTATTGTTGATGTTTTATATTTTTTTAAACAAGATTCTTACATATTCTTGTCAGATAATTAATAGAATAAAAAAAAAATTAAAAAAACTAATAATCTGAATACTCTAGCGATTGTATATTTATTGATCATTACGAAATTTTATTTTTTGACATTTTAGATTTTCTATGCCAAAAGCCACTGTTCTTGTTCAAGGTGCATCACGTGGCATCGGTTTAGAATTTGTTCGTGCATTATTAAAACGTGAAAAACCCACACATGTCATCGCTACTTGTCGTAATATACGAATGGCCGAACGTTTAACAAATTTACAAAAAGATCATCAACCAGATGATTCATTACATCGTTTAGATGTTATACAATTAGATGTTAGACATCATGATGAATTTGATAACTTTTCAAATTCTGTAGAAACATGTTTAAATGATTTAAAACATGATCGTGGTTTAGATATGTTAATTAATTGTGGACACATTTATCATCCATCAAATCGTGTTGAAACAAATTTAAATGATGTACTCGGAATTGATTTAAATGATGTTTATCAAGTAAATGTTGTTGGACCATTATTAATTACAAAAATATTAATGAAATATTTGAAAAAAGGATGTAGTCGGTTTGGAAATACCAGTAGTAAGTAGTATTTGAAGTTAATCTTTAAATATAAAAACATTGATGTGTTTCATATTATAGATGGATCATATGCTTCAATAATTTTAAATATATCAGCTGAATTAGCATCAATTAAAAATAATCAAGTGGGCGGTTGGTATGCATATCGTTTAAGTAAATGTGCATTAAATATGGCAACAAAAAATTTAGCTATTGAATTTGGTGATAGATCACAAGGTGTTAGTCATTTGGATAAAAGTGACAAACCATTATTGTGTGTAGCCATGCATCCAGGTATTGTTAATAGTGAAATGATACATGCATATAAAGAATTATTACCTAATGCACATTTTGAAACGAAAGAAAATGCAGTGAAAAAAATGTTAAAAACAATTGATCGTTTATCGTTAAAAGATAATGGAAAATATTTAGATTTTGATGGAAACGAAACAAATTATTAATATCAAATGTTTTAATTTAAGTGAAATGTAGGTACTAATTATTTTTTTTTGTCAACCGAGTGATAAGACATCTTTTAATTTTTTTGACAATCAATTAAGTGAAAGATGAGTAATTTTTCTTCTTTCTTTTTTTTTATGAGATTAGATGATATGTTAGATTGACTCTTGGACTTGGAATATGTTCAAAAACGGATTTTTTAAAATTTAACTACAAGAAAAAGCTTTTTTTTTTTAAACAAAATATTGTGAGCAAATTTTTAAAAGTTATTTTAATGTAGTCAGTGAATTGTTAGTATGCCTTCATACAAACCACAGTGTTGTGCAATGTCAGTTTGCGATAATATCTGTTTTTCCATGACTTAATATGAAAAAAAGAAAAATTTTACCCTTCTTTTTTTCTTCTTTTTTTACTGATTTTTCTCTCTTCTAGTATTAGATCTTATTTTTGATGTAATTTGTGATAATGCTCATTTCTGTTTGGAAATACTGGATCATTCCTTTTAATGTTTAACTTTTAGTAATAGTTTCTTTAATCTATGTTTTTTCTGCTATATACTTTTTTTACTCTATGTCATTTTAATAGTTATTGATGTTAGTATTTTAATCCAGATAAACGTTTACTGTTTAAAACTCAACGATAAATCTGAAAGAAGAGAGGTGGAAGTGTCCTTTATTTTCTATAGGCGAGACTGACGAGGGATCTTTTCCAACTGTCTAATCGCTTTCTGGTCGAAACCTAGTGGGTAATAAGTTATCGACCACACTGATTCTAAATATCCATATGAGATGGGCCGCTAGGCCTTCCTAGAGCGATTTTCCAGAAACCTCGAAAAGTCCCTAAAACTTTCTCTTAATAGATCACGATTATAGCCCACTTTTCTTGTAAATTCTATAACTTTGCAAAGAAAGGTCATGTAGAGGTGGGAGATGCCTCACTTTGATCAGGATGTCGTGGGCTACAATCGTGATCTATTAAGAGAAAGTTTTAGGGACTTTTCGAGGTTTCTGGAAAATCGCTCATGGACGGCCTGGCGGCCCGTCTCACATGGGTATTCGGAATCAGTGCGGTCGATAACCTATAACCAACTAGGTCTCGACCAGAAAGCAATTAGATAGTTGGAAAAAGTCCCTTGTGAGAGAACATTTCTATTTAGTCATACAACAAATACAAAGTAATGCTCCACTTCTTCGAATGTCCAACTACATTCATCTAACGGCATTGTTTTCCTTCAAACGTGTTTGTTAAATAATTTTAGAAGAAAGATGTTATATAGTAGAAAATAGTTGTAATAACAGATAAAATATTTTTTTCTAGATATAAAATGCCTGCACCAACGTTTATGCGTGGTGCTGCACCATGGCGTAATACAATTAAATATTTAGAGTCTGGTACAATTGTTTTTCGTCCAATTGTGAAAATATTTACCATGAATTATACATTGGATAAACCAAGTAGCGATGGTTTACGACGTTTTATTTTTTGGCATTTAGCACAAATTCAATATAAAAATCCTCATGTACAATGTGTCCAATTTAAAAATACAACGCCAACGCCATTTGTATCATTTTATTGTTCAAAAGATCATTCACTACAAGATGCAAATGAACAAAGTAAAAAAAAGAATACAATTACATTTTTATTTTTATACTAAAAGAAAAAAGTATATTCATCTTCTCATTTATTTTTTAGCTCTTGATAATGATCAATCGTCTTCGCCATCGTCAACAACTGACTATGAAAAAGTGCATATGGATTGTTATAAAAAGACAAAAACTGAAATTCATAATTGGATTCAACGTATAATGGGTAAATCAGAATTACAACAACGTATTGATTCAGAATTGACAGCACGTCTAGAAAATCCGGCTAATTTTGGTAAAGATTGTGCACATTATTGTATGTGTTTGGTAAATGGACAAATGGCATGCTCTGGAAAGAAAGTATTGCCAGCACATTTAAGAGGAAAATATTTTCGATATAAAATTGATGAATTAGAAGATATAAGAAAAACAATGACAGATGAAGAAGCTATGAAAGATTATTGGGAAAGGCCGTTTTAGAATATTGTAGTATGTTTACTTGTTTCTTTCTGAAGAATTTTTTTTGTTAAATAGAGAACTTGAAAAAGATATTTTCTAGTTTAGCTTTCACAAGTTTTAAGAGTGACTACGGTTTCCGATTAGAATAAGAGAGTGGAAGGCTTTCCTTCCCATCCTAAATTTTGATACTTTTCGTTATATTTATAAAATTTTTATTTCTGGCAAAAATTTGCGAGAAGTCTTTGTGAGTACAACAAATGTCTCGATTAGCTTGTACATATTTGGCCAACCAGACTGATAACTACTGAGATCAGCTAATTTATGACATCTATACCCAATAAGCCGTCTGTAACAGTAACTAGTAGACAATCTTTTAAAGTCAGATTGTCTGTCAAATACTGCCGTACAATACATAAAAACCTTGCCGATGCTTTCTTTGAGCAATTGTCAAGATGCTTTTTTCTCATGGATAATTATGTCTGTTGACCAGCATATTCTTTTTCCTAGCTATTAACGAATTAATTGCAATCTCATAAATAAATTGTTCTTATTGATATTGGACAACAAAACAAAAACAAGGTATAAACTAGCTTAAAAACCGAAAAACTTCTAGATGATCTTTTAACAACTGAATTTACGAATTTTAAGTGTATCTGAAAACTATTTTATAATACAATGTTCGCTTTTATCAAATCCATCGACATTCTTATTGGCATCAAAGGTTACTGACAAATTGTAAGGCAATTCTTGAGCGAAACATAGATCATGATTCATATCATCGATTATCAGTACTTCGCAACAGATCCTACGGACAGACATCTTTTGCTTTACCTCTAACTTTAATGAGATTGCATCATCATCATGTCACTGAGCTATTCGATATCTCATCGAGCAACTGCCACTTTAAATTCTGCAACAATACTGCTTTTGCTTTAAGTAACACTGTGCTAGCAAGGGGTAAAAAATTCTTGGCGAGAGAGGGGAAGAGTAGTTTCATGTTCGATGCGATGTGTTCATTGAAACTACTAACGAGGAACCTCCCCAGGTTGCAAATCGCTTTCGGGCTAAAACCTAGTGGGTCAGAGGTAATAAAGAGTGCTGATTCAGAATATAACAATCATTTTGGCCGATAGGTCTTCAGAGATCGGATTTCTGGAAAACCAGTTTTTCAAAACTTCTAAAAAATAACCGAAGTCTTTGTTAATGAGGCAGGATTGTAGCCCGCAGATTCCTGATTAAAATGAGACTTCTCCGAGCTCTACACTTTCTTTGCAAAGTTGTAGAATTTACGAGAAAAGCCCTAAAATAATTTCTTCTTATTTCTGTAGCTGTGAGCTGACAATGAACACTTAGGGCTTTTCTTGCAAATTATATAACTTTGCAAAGAAAGATCGTGTAGAGCTCGGAGAAGTCTCATTTTAATCAGGAATCTGCGAGCTACAACCCTGCCCCATTAAAAAACGTTTGGGTTATTTTTTAGGAGTTTTGAAAACTGGTTTTCCAGAAATCCGGTCTCTGAAGACCTATCGGCCAAAATGATTGTTATATTCGGAATCAGCACTCTTTATTACCTCTGACCCACTAGGTTTTAGCCCGAAAGCGATTTGCAACCTGGAGAGGTTGCTCGTTAGTAGTTTCACTGAACACATCGCATCGAACATGAAACTACTCTCCCCCTCTCTCGCCAAGAATTTGCAACCTGGGGAGGTTCCCTCGTAAGATCATTTATTTACCAGTATAAGTTTTATTTTCAGTAGCACCGCAAGCAGAACCCTATAAAAAAACTCCAGTGCCGCACTGGGAAAAATCAGTGCCACCCTGAAATTTATTTAATCAATTTAGTTAGTTTTGTATTATGAGTGTTTATACTGAATTTTGTATTAGAGTGCGGCACTGAGCGGTACCACATTGACATACCAAAACCATGCGGCATTGCCTCGGCACTTCTCTTATGAGAAGGAAAATATGAAGTCAGAAGACATTCGAAATATTATAAGTACACTGTGGTGTTAATATAGGCAGAAATTGACAAAACGAAATAGTGATTGAAAATAAAACTTCGGCACTGATGCGAGATTTTTACATTTTTTCTGGCACCGATGCGCATTCTTCTCGATCGTATCAAGTTTTTAGTTGCTCTTTCATTTATTTAGTAATTCATTGACAAAAAACACACACACACATACGTGAAACGCAAATAAAAGTAGTCTGTAAAAAAGAAAAAAACACACAAAAATAAGGTAGCAACCAGGCAATCTACCAAGTAAATCAGCAGATAAGCTGATGTCGATGATGAAAGATGACTTCTACTTTTAGTTGCCAACTACAGAGAAAAAGGAAAAAATCTGATACGAAACAAGTCTGCAAAATGAAACACGCGTCTATAGACAATTATTTCACCGGCAAAAATAAAAACAGAAAGGATAAAGAGATTAAATTGCTTGGAAACAATTGTACATATTATCAATACAGGCAATGTTTCCTACTTCCGAAGAAAGTATAAATACAAATAAATAGCACAGTTATGACGTTATAAATCTGCTAGATTTGCATTCAAATAGAATATGAATACGTAATTTGAAAACTGATCTGTTTTACTGAATGAACGCTGAATGAAGATTTTTCCTATCTGATTAGGAAAAGATTAAAGCGTAGTTCTTTAATAAGAATATTGTCAATTAAATATATGAGACTACTCTTGTAGAAACAAGATAAGAAATACTTTGGGCCTCATTTAGAAAATTAGTAAACAATCGAATTTAGCTTAAATAACAAACAATAAACATAAAACACAAAGCACCATATTTATCGGGTAAAATGAAATACAAAAATGACTACAAAGTATTAGGATAGTGAAAGAAAATATATACTACACTGCATAAATGATCTTACAATCGTTGTTGCTGTGATGTCACTGTCTGATCTGATGTTGATGCCGTTAATAACGTCGAATGAAATTCATTTAAAAATGTATCACTAAATTCAAATATTCCTAGACCAAAAAGAACTCGAAAATAACCTAATCCATCAAATTCAATATCACAATAGCGATGTGGATGAATTTCTTTGTCAATAATATTAAATATTTGTTGAATAGAATAGCGTAACTGTTCGCCAGTTAAACCTGATTTTTCAATTAAACTTAAATAATCTATTGTTTGCATATTAAACGATGATAATGTTGTATTTGGTTCGATTATTGTTGAATTACCTTAAAAAAAAATAGATAGTCTTCTCTATTAGAAATTAATTTGATGTCAAAATTTATTGTAAACCTGATGATTGTAATGAGAGTGAAAGTGCTGATGATAATGTTGGCTTTTTAATTCGAGATAATCGATGTCGTCTAGCAAATGTAGTATCTAAAACAAAAAATGGTTCTTTTGTTAATAAATTGTTCATTGCTGATGATCGTTGAGATTGTTGTTTTGTTGATATGGGATAATCATCTTCGGATGATGGATGATCAATAATAACAAATGCACCTAATTCAGGTAATAGACATGGTTCATGTCTTAAAAGACGTTGACGAATCATTTGAGATAAAAGTGACCATAATGTACGTAAATCTGTTTCACTTAAATTTAAATTCGACGATGTTGTTGTGCCATTTGTATAGAGTGATGATAAATCAATATTATCATTATCTATAAGTATTTCGGTCGTTGTTGATGTTGCTGTTGTTGTATTAATACGACACGTACTATTACTATTAGTATGAGCGACTAGTTTAAATAATGTGTCCGATGTCAGTTTGCAGCCAGGCATTCTGTGAATATGTAGCAATATAATTACTAAAATATAATATCTGTAATGACTAGATAAGAAGATACGGCCATAGTCTAAAACATTAAAAAGTATTAAGACAACATATAATTTGACGAAATAGTTTAACCAGTCGTGTATCATTTTTAGAAGAAAATATAAGCATCATGTTTAATGGGATGGATCGTTCTCTATTTTAAAACACTTCTCACAGACCAAAGGAACACAATCTGAAGTATTCATATGAAAATATTCACACTATTTTTGCATTTTTAATCGAAAACACCAATAAAGAAATGTAAGCAAGAGAATATTATATTCTTAGGAAAATTGCTAAAAACCCAATCATAGCTTAATTATTAATGCAAACATAAAGAAAACCAAATATGATCATAAGCGATTTCTTTTTAATTAAGCGACAAACTGAATAGAAAAATAACGATTGTATTTTATTAATTACAACAAAAATATGAAAAAAAAATAAACAAATAGAGTTCATCGTTTATTAGACATGTCTTATTGGGATATGGGATAACATACAACAAGACGAACTACGATTTCGCTTACAAACGAACATATTCAATTGAGATAGTGATCCGTTTGAAATTGAACAATTGTTTTTACTGATATTAGTAGATAGAGAATTTTCTATAATGTTGCATTGGAGACCGTAATGATGACGTAAAATGTTTTTATTCTTAAATACTAGAATAATTAAAATCTTTCCTGAGATCAACTAATGATAAATGCTTTAATTTCAACATTTGTTTTAGCATATATATTCAACGAATGAATTGTAAAACTCTCAATCTTTTCACCATTTTAAATCCGAAAAAAAAATGGCCAAAATTATGATTAAAGTAGTCATATCGCTTATATTCTATCTTGAAATGTGACTGAGTGACGAAAATAGACGTTAAAAATGGTAATCATTGAACATTAAGTTTTTTAAATTTAATTTTAAAGCTGTACCTAAAAAGATAATATTTCATAGTTTGATCTCAGTATATATTCTGTTAACAATTCTTTAATTGTTATCATTAATCGAGATAATATGTATTTGTGAAGTCAATCACATAATACTAAGATGACTAAATAGAGTTGAAATTTCTAAAATATAGCCATATTCAGTTGTTTTTTTTATGCATCACTCTATCTGATATTTCTACTTGTTCTTCCTCTATGTTTATTTTTTTAATATAATACTATTACTACTGACGTCTCTACCATACCTGTGATTTTTATTGATTCTAATCTGAAATATAACAACACTACTGGTTTTAATATGATAGTATATTACTGAACAAAGTGCATTTTTAATATTTACATTATTATTCTCTGTACGAAATAATTAAATTACTATTTAATGTTTTAAGTGTTGTAGTGTTAAAATACTATTTGGAATTGGCATAATATTATCTCGATTAATGATAACAATTAAAGAATAACAAAGTCTTCTAAAAAAATAATATGAAAATAAAATTTTCTGATACGATTACAATTGTCTAATTTTAATGATACATTTCGTTGTTTTATCGTTGTCAATGATAATAGCCACGCCACCCTTTTCATTGATTATTAAGTCAACATATAGGCTAACACATTTATCATTCATTAATAATTGAGTTAAAAAAACGATAATTTAAACGACTGAAATATATCGTAACTGTCAGACATAACGACTACTAATTCATCAGTCAACATGTTTACATTATTGTCAATATGAGAAGCGCTAAAACAGAATGCTAACAGTTTGGTATAATTCTCAAATCATTGTTCTCACAATGTATTTAGACTGCAAAATTTTTCAAATCTAAGAAAGAAATCATTCTTTTTTTCAATTAAAAACCTGTTCATGACATAGATAAACAGTAACATCAAAACATAATACTAGAAAGAACAAAAACAAAAAAAAGAGAGCAAAAAAGTTTAAGTTGTTGTTCTTTTTCGAATTATACGTTTATCATGTATTAAATTATCAATAAACAAATCGATTGTCTCATTTAACTTTTTCTCAACTGGTTCAATTTCATTAACCGCCACCGTTGTTTCGCTTTTTAAAGATGATGATGACAGTTGTTGTTTTTCTTGTACAATGACGTTGTCATCACTAATCATTGTCATCATACTCTCTTGATTTTCACCAATATCTAAATCTGTTTCTAAATGAGGCATAATGGAGAGTGGAGATGGATATGCCTTTGTTATTAAATGATCTGGTAATGGTTGTTTACATTGTTCAAATAGAGATAATAATGTGTTATTTGAATCTTGAGAATTTAGAATGTCGTACGCTTTTGAACATGTTTGACGAAATCGTTCACCTTCAGATAATACTAGATTTTTACTGGCATTCATATGGGGTACGAGAGGATTTTCAATAAATATTGGCCATTCTCTGTCTAGATTACCGCCACTTCTATTCTTAAATAGTGACAATTGTTCAGTCAAATGTGGAGAATGATTATGATTTGATAGTACCGATTGTTTTGTTAAGTTTTCCCGATTCAATAATGTAATTAATTCGGATTCAAAATTATATTTAGAATAAAATTTGAAGAAACCAGTTAATAACGTTGCTACAAATAAATAAAATAGAAGAAAAAAGATAGCAAAAATGTTAAAATTATTTTAAAAACTATCCATATATTCTATGATTCTTAGCTGAAGCAGTTTTTCACTAAAATTTGAGTGAATAACATTAGGACTCGATCAGATACAATTGTGTAATAAACTAACAGTTCATAACATACTTACCTAATGAACTATTATTTAATGTATTCATTTTTTTATGACGAATACTTTCTAATTCGTCTAACAAAATCTGATCGTTACCAACTTCTAGAATATAGAAAAATACAGTTTCTAGTAAGAAATAAAATCAGTTATCCGATTAACAGTTTATTTATGAATGCTCATTGTCAATTTTTAAATATCTCTCTAGCTCTTTCTTATATCTGAATTCACAACGTTTCCACTCATTTTTTTATTTTATTTACAATTTATCTTACCGTCACTATTATGTGCGGGATGATCGTTATTATAATTCAATTTTGGTATAATTCCAACATTTTGTAAATAGTATAAAACCAAGAGAGTCATTTGAAAATTTGAAAACCATGGTCCTGGTGTACTTTGAGTAATTGATGATTCTTTCGCCCAACATCGAATGGAGAAGACCAGTGGTGCTATACGACTATCAATTGTACTTAAACTCCACAATAATTTTGTCATATAATAAGATGATCTTTAAGAAATAAAATAAATGAAATTATAAATAGATTGATTGCTCTTTTGTTCAGAGATCATACTTACTTAAATTCACTCATTGATACATCACAATGTAAAGCGGATAATCGATGATAAAATCGAACAATGGGAACACGTGCTGGCAGAATTATTTGAACATCTGTACATTCAGCCATAAAATGTTTCAATGTTTCAGCTAAAATCTTTAGAAAATAAAGAGACAAATATTTTCTCTCTCTCTCTCTCTCTCTCCCATAAATAACAATTAAAACTCACTTTTAGATATGCCTGTGCTTGAAATCGATCAGTCAAATAACTTCGTTTTGTTAAAAATCTCAATTTTTGAGCTTGCGTATGTTCTTCTTCACGTTGTAACTGTAACTAAATAATAAAAACAAAAATAATTTTTTAGAATACATATGATAGCGAAATAACTTACATTTTTTGCTCTAAAATCTTCAAAACACATCACCATATCCAAATCACAATTTAATTTACCGAATGTACTTACAGACGAGCCAAATGGTAAACAAACAGTATCAACAAATATACTACTAAACGCTTCTAAAATAGACAATGGACTATGTAGGAATAATATTTCGTAAAATAGAAAAAATTACCTTCAATAATTGATGCTACAAAATATCTTAATCTAATATCAATTTCTGTTAATTTTGTTTTATGCCAGAAATGTTTTATTTGATCACTAACCTCAATAAGGAGAAGAAAAAGAAATGACAACAGTAGGCAATGATATCAAAAGAAACAAAATCTACCTTACATTACTTATATCTCCCAGCGATTGAACAACAATTGAATCATCTGACCGTTCAATTTCTCTTCCAATAAGGAAATTTTTATTTTTTGGTGAAGGATTCTGAGACTAAATGTAATAAAAGAATTAAGCACAAAAAAAAGGTCACTAAAACAATAAACAAAACGACATACAATAAAATAAAGATTTCTTGATACACACGGTAGTCGATTCTCGTTCGTAAAGTGAGTACTTTGATTTAATAACAATTTAACACTTTGCTCAGTGGTAAATTCGATTAGAGCACATTCCTAGAAAATAAAAAGCAATTTGTTTTACATTTATGAGATTCAAGGCTGTATACGAGATACTTTTTTATTTGCTGTATATAAAGTCATATTTGCTATTGTTCCTATTCCAGAACACATTTTGTATAAATCTGTTTCACAGTGGCTACGACCAAGCTAGAATAAAACAAAAAAATAGAGTAAAAGCAGCCAAGAAAAAGTTTTCTTTTTTTCACTCACATGTACAAGAACGGTTCGTCGAGCTTGTTGTCGACGATAATCAACAGTTGATTCGAATGAACGTATCAAAGACAAATCTACACAAGAAGAAAACAGTATCTTCTTATCTGGAACTTCTGACATAGATTTTCTGCTTCAACATACGTCGATTTATATTATTAATATTAGTGGCATGAGATTTAGTGAAAAGAAATCGAAATGAACGCATTAGTGATTCACGAGCTAATGTGCACATCTAAAAGAGAATAAATCATCAACAATAATTTTAAATTCTAAATGCGTTTTTTTTCAGAAACTTTTCTTCCACATTCTAGAAATTCAACTTTTTTTCAGAGCTACGTGCTGAAAAGTCACAAGAAGTTTTTCCAGATTATCTTTCATGTGTTGAAATATCATATTGTATAACATGCGAAAGCGCATGAAAGTATCAGATAAGTCAGTCTGATGTATTGTAACACCTATTTATATTAAGGTTAAAAAAGAAGTTTGAATTTGCTAAAGATACTTGAGAAAAAAATTGACTGTTTTAAAGTTGTTCACTATTAATCATATAGCGACCCAATTTTACGCTTTGTAATAAAATTCGGACGTCTAGCTTTTGCAAAAAGTTGAGTTTTTAGAATGTTAGAAAAGTAGTTTTGATCAAAATACTAAGTGACCGATTATATCTAAGGTACCTTCCACTATTCAAAATGACTGTTCATTTTAGTTATTTAAGCAGATTTGACTATCGTATATGTTAGACATAGATTAATTCTACTAAATAATACCTATGTCAGTAGTTGGAAAAACCAGTCTCACGGCTTTTTTATTTCACTTGAAACTGAATAAAAAATTTCTGTTAAAAATAGAAAAAAAGTTAATCTCCTGTTTTCGATATTTTCCTCATCCTTAGAAAAAATTCCAGCGTAAGTCAGTAATACAACAAAAACTGGTACAATGTATGCAATCGATCATTCTTTTAGTCTTTTTTTTTGTTTCAGTCCAACAGATATCAAACACGTTTCTTTTATAAGAAACCAAATGAAATTTTTGTTTCCTACTCTGTTCTTAGTCTAAATGAGGAAAAACGGACTTATTTCCATCTACAAAAGTCAGAAGGATAAAAGTATCGGTCGGTTATAGTCAAGCAAATTCTCTTTTCATAACTGTTGAGAAAAAAATGTTTACCTCTTCTACTACACCTTGCTTAGTCCATTTTGCTCTGGAATGCAAAGTAAATCTCACTGTGGAAAAGATTACACGCGCACTACAATGAAGAAGAAAATTAATTTGGTGTTGGAAGGCGTCTCATTATTCAAATACAGGATTTATATTAACAAGGAACTTAGTTGATCTGAAACGTCTACATTAGTTGATCATGAGGAATATTCATAAACTTTGACAAAAATACAAAAGTGTCCTATCCCTGGAGCAGGATCCTCGTTGATTTGAAAACAACCTAAGCCAACCACATAGAATAAAAAAACCTCTTAGTATATCTTAATTATTGAAGCACTACTATAAACGCCTACTACAAGAGGTTGCCGATACTGGCGTGACTAGTCCGTTATTCTGTAATTTGGCTTCATAACAGGCGCGTCTTTTTTTTATCAAGAATCTGCACTACACAGTCAAGAAGTGAATCTTCTTTTTATGTCTGTAGATCAAACCTGACTTTTGAGATTAAAAGAGTAATGTTATTCTTTGATGATGTTCTCACTGGGTTACTGAATAAAATGAACTACTGTAATGAACGAAAAACCTCGTTCGTGCGACCAATGATATTTGCTGTGTTTGTCTTTATCTGCACGAGTAACAACCCAAGACTAGTCTATTTTTACAATTCGGGCATGCTTGATTCACAGTATCCATCTCATGCATTATACAGGCATACAAGAATCGAGTCAGAGACGTGATTAGCATCTATGTATACGGGCACACTGCTTGACAGCAAAATACACGAATTTTGTCTGTACTTCAAGCGACATGCATTTTTCGGTCTGTTAAGATGCATTCTGTTCTCTCATTTTTCTATTCACCATTTTGTTTTATCAGCGCAACAGTTATATAAACATTACGGTTTACTTGTATATATACTTATACTTGGGTATATTTCAAAGTTTTTGACTTGATGCTTTTCCCTGTCATGTGAGAAGTACTAATTAACACTAAATAAAAAATGAAAACTGGAATGAAAATTCACTAATTAACTGTTTTTCATTTTGGAATATCCATGCCGATTCAATTTTTATTGTGCGGACATCTGG
>CAJNOQ010001698.1:0-29255 GCA_905250885.1 Didymodactylos carnosus | reverse complement strand
AAATAATAATAGATTAATGTTAATAAAATTATTTTTTTAATCTATATAAATATGAATTATAATTTATTTTTTTAGGTCTTGTTGAAATTGTTGCAATGCCATTTGTTACAGAAAATACAAAAATATTTCTTATATTACCATTATTTCATGATGATCAACAACAAACAATTAAATTTTTAAGACATTGTAATCAAACAATATTTGATAAAGAATCAAGAGATAAATTAGAAATTCTTTTAACACATATTGTTACAACAAAACAAGAATTTCAACAAACACAAAAATGGTTTGAACCAATTCGAAAAGAAGTTGAACTTTTACGTCATATACGTTTACAATTATCTGTAACATATCATACATTATTATTACCAACAAAATCTTATAATCAATTTATTCTTATTGATTATTTTGAATCAAAATTACGTAAAAATGCTTTAATATTTCTTACTACATCTTATGTTGATATTGAATCAGATTTTTTAAATCGTTGTCGTTTAAATGTTATTGATAATGTTCAAGTATTTTTTCCCATTGCTTTTTATCAATATCATCCAAATATAATTAATCGAATAAGTAATGTATCAGATCAAATAATTGAATTACATAAAAATCATGGATGGTTTAATTCTTATTCATATGATCATGCAGCATTTTATATGAGTGATTATTTAAATTCAAAACATTCAATACATTTATCAAATTATACAGATTTATTTGATTTATTTCATAATACAGATATACATATGCTACGAGGACCAGATCAATCATTAAGACATCATTATAAAAATTATAAATGTGATCAAGGAAAACAGACAGAAGAAGAATTTGGACGATGTTTAATACAACGAGAGAAAGGATTAGCATCTCGATCACAATTGGCCATGGTTATTATCGAAGAAGAAGAAAAACAAGTAAAACGTTCAAAACAAAATACTAAATTAAAAAAATTAAAAAGTAAAGATTATGAATAAATTTTTATGTTTTTTTTTTTATAGCGTTTATTTTTATATAGAAGAATCATTTCTTATAAATAAAAAGCGTTAAACGCATTGATTATTCTGGTTTTTGTTCTCTATTCTACACTGTGACTAAACAAACGAATGCAACATCAAACTACTGAGTTTATTTTAATTATATTTTATTGAAATTGATTTGAAATGATGATGATGATAATAGATGGAAATCGTTAAAATTAAGTATAACCAATAAAAGCTATGGAAAGATATTTGTAATGCTTCTAGATGGCGAATTGTTTAATCAAAAAAATTGTTTTTTAGTTGATTCAGTGGTTTTTCTAGGATATGAAAAAAAAAATTAACGAACCATTTTATACCAAATGAAAAGCTATATCTTTTAGCTTATTTAAAAATATGTTCATCTCAACACATTTCACGTAGAAGATTTGTTTGTGTTCGAATTTTCATAAAAATCACTGTTCTCAGTTTTGAAAAATTCAGTAAAAAACGTATAATTTGGTCAAATGCTTATATTAGAGGTCTATAATGATCCAGAAGATGCCTGTTGTACTGTTCGTGTTGTACAAAATTCTTGGTCATTTGAGGTGTCCCTGATATCACAGAATTTCTACGTTTTTTCTGTGGGTATCTAAGCTGAAAACGCTCGAGAATATCGTTTTTGAGATCACTACTTTTTGAAAATTCCTGAAAGATTCATGCAGGGATTCTAGAAAAAGATCACGCAGATTTTCTGATGTTAGCAACATATTTATTATTTTGTTTTATATATACAAGAATTATAAATGATCCAGTCTTTCCAAAAGGATCTGAAAAGTTCTCTCTTAGTGAGTGATCATTAAAACGTCAGAAGAAGTCACTATGACATCAGTAATGGTAACGGCACGATCTACGTGCACAAACTTAATTAAAATTTATGAAAATTTCAAAAATACCTTGTGGTGAGATAATTCTTATATTGAGTGACATGATCGAAGACCATGGAACATGACCGTATCAAGCAGAATTACTAGTAGAAAATGCGGAAACCTTTGAACTTCTGATATATTTAATTTTAATGACAAATGTTATGTCAAACATGAATGCTCCCACTACAATACTGCGAAAAACAACACTTCGATCTGATAACAACATCAGAAATAATGAAGCCAACTAATACACTTCTTTGTGCTATAAGAAACGATTTATATCAGTTTCAAAAACATTTGATTATTAGCAGAAAAACAGTGGTCGATAATTGTATCGATTCAGATTTTGAGTTCCAGAAATACAGATATCGAAGGCTTCTGAAACGACTGGATAATAGACCTCGATCGGCATACAACTTCTTTCGTTGAATACTCAACAGACATTGTTTTTATGATTTCATAAACTAAAATTGTTTACGTTCTATCATGAATGATGAGCAGCGAGTAACTATTCCACTTCCTATTTATTATGTGTTCTATAGGATGTGACTGTCTCAATAAACAACATGTCTTGGTTTTAGGCAAACAAAAAGACAAGCAAAAGCTGAGATCGATTAAATTACCATAAAATTTTTAATACGACGTAAAATGTCAGCAGATTTATTTACAGAATAAAGTTGTCGGATACTGGAAAGAAATACAGAGTACAACAGAACTTTTGACGTTATTAAAAAATAACGAAAAATATGTTTGCGGCTTATTATTATTTATCCAAAGTATTTTTTGTGTTCTCCTAATAGATTAATCCTCTCCTTCTACTATTTTTCCTAGATTACAAATCATGAATTGTATAATAAAAACTATAAACAACCACCACTATAAATACCTAAAGCGTATAGAGGGTGCTGATGTCGACCATCACCTTCGTTAATGATAGTTCACAACAGTGATAACCTCATGCGTCGAGAAAATTTCTCGATGTTATATAACTGTGCAATCAAAATAATCGCAGATATGTTCACTGTTAAGTCACTGAATCAAGTTCTGATTTGTTTACTTTTGGCCAATTGACAGATAATCATTTGTGGTTGATCAAGGCTGCTGTTTACGCGACCATATCGCACGATTTAATCATAAATATAGTGAAAGAGATTATTAAATAGCGCTACTCTATTAAAACCAAAAGACGATGGATATCAACGGTGCTACAACTCCCACATCAACGACAACAACAAGTGTGCCTTCAAACGTCCGCGATAAATTATCGAACAAAATAATTATAAAAGCTCAATTAAATGATGATATTCGAAAAATAATGATACATAACGAAGAATTAACACTTGATGAATTATCGTTGATGATGGAACGCGTTTTTGTGGGAAAAATAAATTCAACAGATCAGCTGATCATTAAATATTTGGACGATGATGGCGATAAAATAACGTTATTAACTGACAGTGATTTGACAGTGGCGCTGCATTTTCATCAAATATTAAGATTATATTTGTATATTGATGGTTATGAGACAACAGCCAAGGAGACATCAATCGATGTAAAAACATTTCGTCATGAACTGCAGCAAATACAGAGTTCTGTACAAACAATATTAGATCGTTTACAAGCACAACCAGCATTATTGTCAAGAAAAACTATAGAAAATGAGAAATCATATAATACAGCAGTAGCTGAATCTCACGAAATACCATTACAACAAACAGCACACATTCAAGAAGAATTTGATCCAAATAAACAACAACAACACCAACAACGATCTGGAACACCTGATAATATGATATCAAAGCCATTATTATCGAATACAGGGGCAAATAACGAAGTACAAAAAGGATTTGAATTGGGTAAAATATATTTAGAATTTATTGTGGAGGCTATCAAGAGCAAGTAATAGTTTTTCAGCAAACGCTAACGTGAAACGTTTTTCATCACTGTAGAGGGTTTTTTTCTATTCACCTTAAGAAATGTTTTCAGAATTTCAATATAAACATGAATTGTTCATGTCAAAATTTTTAGAACACACTATATGACTCTGTGTATAGCAAAATTCAAATTGTAGTTAAGAAAAAAATTTCACTGAAATGAATATTGAAAACGTTTTTGCATTTAGGTTATACTCAACAAACTGAAAGTGCTACTGAATCGAACAAACCATTGAGACCGCCACCATTATCATCAAACTTATATAATCAAACAAATCCACTATATACGCAAATGCCCTCATTACCTCCACTGGCTAAATTTAGTACATCTGTACCCCAATATCCTCCAGATCATCAAATGATGCCCGATTCGTCTCAGCAGTATATAGGACAATCACAAACATCTCAACAGCAAAGTCAGGAGCCATCATCGGCACTCTCAGCTTCTATCGTTCATCCGTACTATCATCAGCAAGCCGTAAACCAGCAACAACAATGGCCATCACATTACAATATTTCACAACATCCGTCTACATCGAATGATCAAGGATTTCATGCAACACAGACAGCGCAACAAGCATCTTCTGGATCATCTAATTATCCATCCAATTATCTTGCAGCACAAGCAGCATCGTCAATACCCCCCGCTACGATCCAACCATCTTCCTATATGCCCCCCCAAGTGCCCGGTACTATCGGCATGGCACCACCATCGCCTGGTATGTTTAATGCTGCAAATCAACCTCCAAATCCATTTGCAGGTGGAATGCAGTATGGTCAGAGTATACAGTATCCAAAAGTGCCACAACAACCACCGCGATAAATAATGTATGTAGTTGTTAGCTGCAACTCTACTTAATTAGTGTATGACAGGCCGGTGTGCAAGTATTCGCAATCTTACATTTTCTGCATGTAATTTTCATTTTTGTTAATCCTTTATATATTATATTCAAATGTTTTGATTTTTCAATAGTTCAAATTATCGTTATGGATATTTTTTTCAGTTTGTTCATTTTAAAAAGAAATACCATAATAAGTCTGCTCTTTTTTCATCCATAGCCACTACGTTATGGATTTGATGCGCTTGACAACAAAAACGGTGACGTGGAGATTTCTTTTTATCTCTCCGTTGATTAAATTAGATTGTAATCACGCCGCGTATGTTACAAATAGCGACTGAGGTGAAATAGAATGAGGTCCCAAGTTGTACTTAACTTCGCTAGAGACTTTTCCAGAAGAGAGTGAGAAGACACAGTTCAGCACGAACCTTCTTAGCAGAGCGCATCATCTCAGTACAAATTACTTGAATAGATGTATAGAAAAGATCTGATTGAAATTCACAATGCTCTCCCAACAGAGATGTACACACCCTCAGAAAGCCCTGTTTTTGATCAACAAGCGAAAAAATCGGGGGGCTTTACATGAATGAATAGCTTCTTTCAGACTCTATTACTCCACTTGAAAAATTTATGTTTGCACAGATTTCCTGTAAGCCACATCAAAACTTTGCTTTTGTAAACTTGTCTTAACTACCACGAATGGACTTATGTTATTCTTATTCGAGGCAAAACGAGATTGATATTTTAAATAATCTGATAATGACAGACTAACAACTGAAGAACCCTCTGCTTAACAGAAAAAACTAAGAATAGCAAAACTATGTGCAAGTGGAAACGAAAAAATTCTAGTAAGCATCGTCTAATTCGTTATCCTCTTTGATTTCGACAATTATTATTGTTTAATGTGCAAATGCTACAGTATAAACGGATTTTAAATAATTATACCTTACAAGAACAAGTGTGTCCTACAAATAGCCCTATATTCTTCAATCTGCTCTTTTATATCGAAATGGTGCACGGGGTTCTATCTAAACTCCGACGAAAAATTCTAGATGTATTATTTCAAGATCTTGATTTTATGTTCTAAGTAAAACTTTCAGATAAAATGACCACGAGGGTTTTATCTCCAACTCTACACTATTTTTCTACAGTCTATTTCTTTTCGTTTTTTTTCTCTTTGAAGCCCCTACAGAACGTACTTGTGCCCAAGTATTTGGCACAAGTACCCCGCTTGTGTAATGAAGCCAGTATTTGTCTTTTTTTCAGAAGTAAATTTACTTATAAGTACTTGTCCAGCGCGCTTGTCAAATAAAATTGCAAGTACTTGGTTTGTTTTCAAGGTAATATCATTCGAGTGTTTCTCTATTGTCGCTTAATACTCACTTTGTGAGCTTATATTATTCTATGTCTGAAGTCCACAAAGAAAACACCTTTTCCCAGTGGCGGCGCAAGGTCAGTTTTTCAGGGGAAGCAATAAACTTTAAAATAAGAATAATGGGACTAAAGTCACCTAAAAGGTGACTTTAGTCCTATTATTCTTATTAAAAATTTTCACCTTACGAAATAATTCTTCAATTAAACTTTAAAATGAAATTACGTTCGCTATAGTCCCTTTCTCTCTGTTCGCATAGTACACAATTCGTCAGTAAAATTTTTCCGTATAGCATTTTCTGGATGTATTTTACTCGTTTTTTTCATTTTTTATTCTTCAAACGCTGTCAAGTGTTTGTCAATGAGTATTATTGACATTGATGACAAAAACACATTCTTGTTCGAGAAGTATATTTAATTCTTTTGTTTATTTTCAAAATATTAGTTATAGTTTTATTCTAGCAAATATACTGAAAAGCGCCAAAATTTTGAGGAAGCAATAAACTTTTATTGCTTCCCCCAAGTTTTTTTAGGGAAAGCACTTGCTAACCCGTTGCTTGCTGGTGCGCCGCCACTGCCTTTTCCTAAGCATAGGTATAGTATTCATGTAAATAGATAGCGACGAGCGGTCCTAACCTGTATTATCCAAGCAACTGCTGATTTTAATCTTATTTTTAGTTTATATCTGCTTTCTAACTAGCAGAATCAAAGCATTATGTTCCCGAAGAGACCGGGTAAAACATGCTGAAATCAGTATGTCAATTACCTTAAGAAACACTTTATTTTGAGAGATCTTGTATCAAAAGTTTTTCTTTTTCACTCTTTCTTTATATAGAAATCGCTAAATGGGAGTTCACCGACGTTAAGATAAATTGTTTGTTGGATTTCGAAATATAAAGTGTTCGATTAACTCTTGAAAAATCCTTTTGATTTTTTGCTCAAACTGGGAAATCCTTTGCTATGTGGAAACCAAAAACGATGTTTCCCTAAACCAGATGCATTTAGCAAAAAATCACTTCTGGTTTTTACCAAAGCTAGACACCCTCTTTAGTTTGCTGGTCAAACAGAAAAACTCGTTTGATTTTTAAATACGCTTTTTCGGTTTAGGGCGACAAAAAAGCCCTTACTTGTCAAGGACTTTCACAAAGTACTTCTTAGCAATAAAAGCAAATATTTTTATCATTGAGAAGTACTTCTGAAAGTACATGACAAGTGAGAAATTTTGAAAATACTTGCCAATTTTTCCAAGTACTTGCATCAAGTTAGGTCGCAACTATGCCAAGAGCAATCTCGTTCACTTTTTTCTATGAAACTAAAGAGGATCTCTAATCATTCATACATCATTCGATGCGTCTTGAAAAGCTCTACAATATATGGTAATTGGAAACCATCGCAGATCGAAAATTCCTTCAGCTGTTCAAATCTTTTGGCAAATTTGTTCTAATTATTGTGGTCGACGAAAAAAAATGAAAAATAAGGATGGCGAACAACTACGGGACCCACTGGGAGATTAAGCGGAGAAGTACTGAATAGACAAGAACCGCTGCCAGACTTCGTTAAGTTTCCTATTAACATATATTGTAGGGGTTTTTCAAGACGCATCGAATGATGTATGAATGATTAGAGATCCTCTTTAGTTACATAGAAAAAAGTGAACAAGATTGCTCTTGGCATAGTCGCGACCTATGAATAAACCTTGTACTAAGCTTATAAAATCTGCTGCCAGACTTTGTTAACTTTACTATTAACACATGTTGTAGAGCTATTCAAATATATTCACATTCTTTGATTCTTTTACGTTTTTTATAAAACTAAATATATTTAATATAACTGAAAAACATTTTTAAAAAATCATTTTACAAAAATGTTTTTCAACTATATTAAATATACTTAGAGCTATTCAAGACGCATCGAATAGTGTATGAATGATTAGAGATCCTCTTTAGTTTCACAGAGAAAAGTGACCGGCAGTTCGAGTAGCATAGCGGCGACCTATAGAACAATCTAGTATTTGATTCACAACGGCCGCTGCCAAGCTTCATTAAGTTTCCTATTAATATATATGCAGAAGTTTTCACGGTGCATCGAATGATGTACTGCACTAGGCTTACTATTGGATGGTTACGGAGAAATTTTGATTTTACGGTCATAGTGCTGGTGTTAAATCGTTGCTTGTTTTCGAGTAGATTCTGTCGGGTATATTGGACTGAAAGCGTTCGGAAGAATCGGAATCATCGAATATGATGATCGGATGTGATTCTGATGAGTTTTGTACCGATTGGAGTGATTAAAATTAGTGGGTCGATTTCACGTTTATTTCACGATATGTATAAGTAGTTTTCTGAAGAAGCCCTCCTTGAAAAACCGAAACTCCTGCAAATCGATTCTTCGATAACTTCAAGTTCAGACGGTGGATTATACCCATTGGATCTTTTTCTCCTATTTATTGCATTATAATCCGTTATGTGATGCAGACCCTCTAACCCATTGTAATGCTACAAAAATTCCTAACATGTTTCAATGATGAGTAACACCTTGTAACACTAGATCCGAAAGTGATGTCAATTCAAGCCCTTACAAATCTGTTCGGACCTAAAGTCCTATATAAAGTCTCACGTCAATGTATACAGCACTATGTCTGCTATAGTTGGGTAATGTTACCCAAACCAAACTTTTCATAAGGATTCGATTAGTCGTTCCAAAATTACGCTGGAATGCGTCCTTGACTAGAAAACCGTATATTTTCCTTTTGAGTACTGTTTAACTAGCTGTAAAGGGTTAATAACCAATGTGTTATAAAACGTTCCATTTTCTTATCTCATTGCATTGAGTTGGAAAAGAATAATGCATTGTATGTATCACATGTTAACGCGTTACAATATGATAGGCATTATCTAATGAGTTATAACATTATACGTTAAATGTCTCCTAATGTATTATCACGCATTAGTTTCTAATGAGTAGTAATGCCTAGACATTGGATAATGCGTTATAACTGTATAAGTAACCCAAATCAGGCTTCGTGACGTTTAAAAAACATAATGTATGATAACAGGTTAGTTTCTAACGCATTACTTTCAAGTAAAAAACTAACATGGGTTATAATACAGAACTTAACGTGTTATAAGACGCTAGACAGATTGTATTGAGTTGTCACATTATAAAAAAATAAAGCGTATTATATTACTATAAAGTTGTAATAATAACTCCTAAAGAATAAGTTTTGAATATGCTGCAACGTGTTATGATACGTCTATCGCCTTTACAACCGCCTTGATACATTTTTGAGATTTCACTGTACCGAATCTGACATAAAATATGTTCTTATATTGCTGGATATACGAGGACTATGAGGAAAATGAGGAATGTTCGCTTTTCCGGAAAAACGTTTTTTGGCCGTTCGCCTGAAAAACGTGGTAGTACTGATTGTATTTTAACATTTCTGTACAAATTATCTAGAATCATCTCACGTGAAGAAAAAAATGAACTTCGTGCAGAGCCGCGAAAAAATTCTCTTTTGTATTCAGCATACTCAATAACCCAGTAGATTTTCTCTTTATGGCGAGACGTATTGCCAAATCTTTAAGAAAAATTTTGAAACGTATTATTTTCTCATAGAAACTTTTTTGGCCATTTTGTTTGAACAGTTTTCTTAAACTTTTGGGCAGTACTTCTTGCCAAAAAGAGAACATCTTCTGGGTTATCGAGTGCGCTGAATACAAAAACGCACTTTTCCGCCACTATGCATTAACTTTAGTTTTCTGTCGATGATATGTTTAAGAATCAAAGAATGACGTTACTTGTTGTTGTACCTACATGAGATTTTTCTGTTATGTCAGTTATCGTGCAGTGTGTATCTTGTAAGATCTCTGTACGACCAGGCTGATATTCCAAAAGTTGTTACACAAATATTTTCGTTTTGTTCAATGAATAGATAGTCCAAAGTCGCCTCTTCAAAATGGGAGCGAAGTGTTCTCTTAATTTTTCGTGTTTTAGGCGTGGCATCGGATTCTTTATATTGGGCTCTTGCACCCACTTACATCTGCTCCTACCCTAGCGAATGCTGAATTGGCACCGGTATGAAAATTTGTATCGGTATCGGACCAACCAGTATAAATACCATACCAAATAAATTTCGTTTTGCAGCTGCTTTTTCTTTACAGAAAAACCCAAACCTTGGAAACTTGAACTGGTCCTTACTACGCGCGCAGTTCCTGAGACTGCTTTTCTGTAACTTTTCTCTTAATGCAGTTGAGAATATGTACGTCAGACATCAACGAAATAATTCGACTATTCGATCTTCAGTGGCTGTCACCCATCCACTTACTAATGGTCATCGTGGTGACCCGTAACTAGAGAAAACACAAATTTATAGTCACAATTTCTCTGTAAGTCACGCGAGTGTACTGCTACTATAAAAATATCCAATGAGCATAGTCAAATTTTTGATCAAACAAAAATGAACTATGCAGCGTTGTACCATTTTACGATCTTTAGAATACGTTTTAACTTTTACATTTGTGGAAGGCTTTCACTATTACTTCTCACTCTCTCCGATTTGTGTCTTTTTTAATATGTTTTTAAAGAACTGACTCTTTGCGATGAATAATAAAATTACGCCTGTTAATAAACATAAACTTCTTTTTTAGATGACTAGTATGCATCGTATGATTACCTACCTACACAAGTATATTTTCACCACAGAAGGTATTTGCACTTTGTGCTTATTTAGTCTAGATTTTTGTTTTGTTCGATCTAATCACAGAAATAATCATATTACTCATTTTACTGGTTGCACTACAGTAGTTTGTTATAGTAATAGTAATAGTAGCATGTGTAGAAAAATGAATATTTCATTTTTTTTTTTCTTCATTCTGTGTTCGATAATGAATATATGCATTTATATAGCTACACATGGTCGATTCGTAAGGAAGAAAGAAGAGAATAAACTATTAGGTCAAAGTACAAGTCGACCATAATAGTGTAAACGATTGCTCTAGCGTAGTAGTCAGTCCTTCAAATAATTAGGTTTATGTTGTAAACGATCATTAGCTCGGTCCCGCGTATACTGCATACACCGATCTGTATTCATTTGAATGGCCGAAGCACATGAAGCTGTTGCATTTTCATTTCAAATTGGTCCTGATGGTGTTAATGTTAATTTAAGTTTTGATGCCGTAAAAACAATTGTTTACAGCGGTTTAAGATCATGGAAATTAAGATGGCGACGAGGTTTAAATTCGTTATATAATAGTTTGTATCCAGGTGGTCCCATTCGAGGAATAGCATACGTTGGGTTAGTATCAACTTTATATTATAATGGTTATGATCTATCATTTCAAATTATACCATGGCTCGAACAACATGTATTTCGACCATATTTTTTACCAAAAACTTCGAAAATATTAGCCTGTGTTGCGTTTGGTTGTGGATCCTATATTGTAGTTATTGAAATAAGAAAACAAACATTAAGAATATTATTTTCCTATCATGGATGGATGTATCAGACTCATGGCAAAAAAACTCCAATTTTATCAAAATTATGGGGAGGAATAGTTTCATTATTGGTTGGACGAAATCCGTCATTATATAGTTGCCAAGGATCTTTACCAACATTACCATTGCCATCTGTGAATGACACAGTGGAACGAGTAAGTCGTTTATAAATCTTCTTTTAATCAGTTAGCATTATTGAGTATTTTTTTTATTCCAGTATTTACGAACAGTGCGTCCATTGTTCGATGATGCTGAATATACACGTATGGAAAAGTTAGCGGAAGAATTTAAAAATTCACTTGGCGGACGATTACAGCGATATCTGTGGCTAAAATGGTTATTATCCTCCAATTATGTAAGTTAAAAACAGTCGTTTCAGTAGAGCTGGATTTTATCTTAGTCTACCATCTTGTTATTCAAACTGTACATGTTTTCGATTTCAAATACCGTTTTTTTTCGTATTTAGGTCTCAGATTGGTGGGAAGAATATGTTTATTTACGTGGTCGTTCACCAATAATGGTCAACAGTAATTTTTATGGTCTGGTATGTCTTGAGAAACAGATGTGACTTTTTACTCATATGTGTTATTTGTAGGATGCCGTTTATATTCGTCCAACAACAGTCCAAAGTGCACGTGCAGCAAATTTAACATGTGCTGCATTTTTTTATCGAACTGAACTCGATAAAGAAAATATTAAGCCGGTATGTGTTACTATTGATTATCTTTTATCTCCTATTCATCGCTTTTTTATCGATATATAAATGACATTGTTTTTTATTTTCAATTTTAACTTTATCACTCATATCTTGTCCTGTCTATTTTGTAGTTAATGGTTCAAAAACTGGTGCCATTGTGTTCACGACAATATGAGCGTCAATTTAATACAGTTCGAATACCAGGCCTTGAAACAGGTATCTAAAAGACTGAACGATATTTTTCTCAATAATATTTTATAGATATATTTCTTTTCTGTATGTAGATAAAATTATTCATTATTCGGATAGTCGTCATATAGCTGTTTATAATAAAGGACGATGGTATAAAGTGTATACATTCTACAATAACCAGTTATTAATGCCATGTGAATTACAAATACAGTTCGAGGCAATTATTAATGATACAACACCTCCATCAAAAGGTGAAGAACATTTAGCGGCATTGACAGCTGGTGAAAGAAAACAATGGGCACAAGCAAGAAATAAATATTTTTCAACAGGAATCAATCGTTCATCATTAGATGCTATTGAAAAAGTACGATGTTATCTTAATTTATAATCAATCCTGCCGCAACTGTTAAGCTATATTTCAACAAATTATTCTTTTCCACTTCTTTAGGCAGCATTTATTATCATTCTGGAAGACGAAGATTATGCATTTACTGCTGTAAGTATTTATAAATTTCTTTAGTCTACTTTTTTGTATTTCGATTGTCTTCTTACTGGAATAAATTTTACAGGAACATGGATCATCTCTGTCGACACCGGTAAATGACTAGTTATATATATCTATATATATATGTATTTGTATGCCTATAATAAGCACTAGAGCAAGTTTTTTTCTATGCACATTTAACATTCTGCACAAACATGTCTGTTGCCTTTATTGTTTATTTTTCACACTTATCTTGGTTTCTACGTGTTGCTTTGTAATAATCGTTTTTAATTCTATTATTAGCTACCACTAATATGATATAATATTAATTTTATGTATTTAGACTATGAGCAAAGACTTCAATGATTACGCCCATTCTATTTTCCATGGAAAAGCATATGATAGATGGTTTGATAAATCGTTTAATTTTATTATTAGCAAAAATGCTGTGGTATGTAGAAGACTATGTATTTTTCATGCATTTCCATTTGATGACGAGTCTATTTAAAAAACGAGCAGAGCGAAAGTACTAATTTTAATCTCTCTGCTTTTAGTTCGGTTTCAATGTCGAACATTCATGGGTATGTCTGCTCACTGTGAACACGGAATTATTGTTTTGACATCAAGTAAAGGACGGATGCCAGTTTTAAGTGAAATCTGTCCCCAGTGCTTTTAATATGCTTTCAATCGGAGTTTGTCGGAGTTGGCAATGAAGCGTCTTTTGTGAATTAAATACTAGATTTTTCTATAGATAGCGGCTATGACACTGCACCTAACTGATATAGACTTTTCTTGGAGTCTAGCACTCGTACCCGATGACTTAGAATAGCCTTGGTAATCAACAACGTTGAACCTTTGAGCAATGTTTTCTTTTTGAAAAGAAATGCAAAAACTTGTGAAAACCGAGTTTTACGAAAAGTAGAGTTTTCAGACTGTTTTTACCTAATACTAAAAAATTAACTCTACACTCAAAAAAGGACAGAACGAATTGAGAACTCCAGGATATGGTTACTTATGTCCACTAAAGGTTAACATACCATCCGAAAATCACAAAATTATGAATGTGTTCACAGACTTTTCTAGAAAATCTTTTAAAAGGGATAGAGGTTTATAATTCTTTTCTCTAAACTTCTTATAAATATCATGTACAATGCATACATCCTATTCAAAGTCATCGGGGTACGAGTGCTGGGCTCCAAGGAAAGTTAATATCGATTAGGTGCAGTGTCATAGCCGCTATCTATAGAAAAATCTAGTATTTAATTCACAAAAGACGCTGCTAGGCTCCGTTAAGTTTTCTATTAACGCATATTGTAGAGCTTTTCAAGCGCAATTTTTCTATATCAAACGCGAGTTCGGTCCTCTTTTACTTATAGTAAAAAAAGACCGAAACGGTCATACAGTCTTCGATTTCGGATATCAATTGATCAAAAAAATTTTTTTGATCTATGCTCAACTAAGGACGGTCATATACCACTTTGTACAGTTTTCATTGCCTATTTTTCTGTACCAAACGTTATCCTATCTCTAGTTCAGATTTTTAAAAAAAAATCATATTTTCGGAAACCTTAATGCATTGGGCATTCTGATACAACAATCACAATAAGAAAATTTCTAGGACGTTTCTAAGGCTCGGCTATTATTATTTTCTCTACGAACTCCGACTGGAAGTATCTTAAAAGCACCGAGAGCAGATTTCACTTAAAATTAGCTCCCGTCCTTTAGGCTGATGCACCTATTACTGGACACATGGTCGAATATGTTATATGTGAAGACATTATTCATTTTGGGTAAATAACGATTTCACAAGACGTTTTTTAGCTTAACGTCTAGAATAAGTTAGAACAAAAACTTCACTCTTTTTTTCCGATACAGTACTGATGTCTAGACACTATGCAGACTTGAGCAGAACAGGACTTTGATAAACTCAGAAAATGAATTTTTAACACGACTAGAAGTGAGACATAAGTTGCTAGACAAACACGTGAAAAGAAAATGTATGCCTCGACCGGGGATCGAATTCAGGACCCTCCAATTATACGAATGAATTTCAGGAATATACGGTAGTACGTTTAAAAGATATAAGTTTTTTTCTGGGTCCAGTGGTTCAAACGAAGCTGTACAAGAGTTTTCTAACTTTATTTAGATATGACAAAGACGGAAATACTAACGGGACTCCTCGCTTCGATGCAATCAAGCCAATCAAACTAAAATGGAATATATCTGATGAGGTAAATAATTATTGACATTTGACTACTGCAAATTAACAGCAAATTGTTAAACATTTTAGTGTGATCAAGTTATTGAATCTAGCTTGGCGGTCGCTACTGAATTATATCGCGATGTTGATTTAAATGTCTACATTCAAGATGATTATGGAAAAGGTTTTATAAAAAAATGTAAACTATCACCGGATTCCCATATCCAGATGGCTTTACAATTGGCATATTATAGAGTAAGTTATAGCTTCAAATCATAATACTAGCTCTATATTTGTACATCTATTTAAATAGGATTCTGGCAAATTCAGTTTGACATATGAAGCATCAATGACAAGATTATTTCGTGAGGGTAGAACAGAAACTGTACGCTCGTGTTCAATTGAATCCTCTCAATGGGTGAAATCAATGAATGATCCAAATATTAGCGTAAGTGAGATAAGAAGAATCGATTAAAATTACTCAACATGTTTGTTTTTTTGTTTTTTTTGTAGAATGCAAAACGTATTGAATTATTACGTTTAGCATGTGACTACCATCAACAACAATATCGCGATGCAATGACTGGAAAAGGGATTGATCGACATTTATTTTGTTTATATGTTGTTTCAAAATATTTGGGTGTTGATTCACCATTTTTACAAGAAGTTTTAAGTGAACCTTGGAAATTATCAACAAGCCAGGTCTGTATTAAATTCTTATTTTTGTCATTGTTTTCGTCCTTTCTCTATGCATAATTTCTTAAAGTAGACACAAACTAGCTACGGTTAAAACGTTCAATTGAATCTAAACGAGATGTCACTATAAAATAATGAATAGATAATATTTTGAAATAACAGCAGCAGAAGGAGATTTCGGACCTGTAAGTTGAAGCAAAATCTCGAGTTACAGCATGTCTATGTGTAGTATAAAGTACACAGTGATTCTTTTTGTCGCATCTTGACTTACCATAAAGATTTTATGCTTGAATCTGTTTTGCATCTTGTTTTCTTTTTGTTGTTTTGCATTTCTCATTTCTTTTTAATAACAATTTTATATAGACACCACATAATTATGAAGAAAAATATGCCAAATATACCAAAGATCCATCTAAAATAAATGCTGGTGGGGGCTTCGGACCGGTAAATATCGCTTTAAAAATCTAAAATCATTGTTCAGTATAGTTTAAGTTAGATAATTGTTTTGATTTTTTGTCTAACTGAACTAATATATTTTCAAGCTCTATATTTCAAGATCTTTCTGAAGTGTTTAGTTTTTGACGAGTGAGAAGCCAATATTTGAGAGTTTCTAATGAGATTTTCACCATTATTATACAAGGTGACCTCACAAAAGAGCAGAAAAGCTTGTTCTGATTTTTCATACATATGTCGAACAGTATGAGATTGCTGTGGTGGTGTGTATTTTATTTGTTTGTATTTCATTCGTTCATATTTTTCTGCATGTTCATCAATATGCCGTTTTTCTTAATTTACGCTTTCAATGCATTTATTAATTGTCGATTTTTCAGGTTTTTATTAAACAACAATGTTGTTCGTTAAATACCTTTGGTTTCTTTCATTCACAGGTTGCCGATGATGGATATGGTGTTTCATACGTAATTGCTGGTGAAGATCTTATTTTCTTTCATATAACATCAAAAAAATCATCATCAGCCACGGTAAGGAAGCAGTTGATGAATTTTAATTCTTTCAATATTTGTAAATCTTTTTCTCCTATAGGATTCTCTACGTTTTGGTAATCATATTAAGAAAGCTTTCAATGATATGAAAAATTTATTCAACAATGAATCAGTGGAGTAAATACAATCTCATGATTTTTTTTCTTCTTTTGGCGATTTTTTTGACTGTTGCAAATAATTTATTTCTCAATATTCAATTGTACATCATATAATTTGTCGACGAACTAGGATTACTTATCCACACTTTTTTTTATTATGAGCTCTATATGAAAAATGCATAATGTAAATATTTTATTATATAATACAATACGCGGTCAATTTCAAACCTTTTGTAATGTATTTGTTTTGTTTCCATTTAGAAAATTAATCAAAATTCTGAAATTTTTTTGTTTATAAGAAACGCATGTTTTGTGTTTACATCTTCATCGCGTTTTTGTGATATTGTATGATTTAATGCATAGTTTTTCCACGGATATGAAAGCTTCAGATTACGATGTTTTTCATTGTTTATTATTTAACATTTTATGTATACAAAATATTAATAGTATTCAATTAACAAAAGTGGTTATAGTTTCGAACGTGTCTGCATCTCAGATTCATGTTCATGGTATAATTTTGAAAACAGTTTTGTAGCATCACACGCACAACCCCATGATAAAGAAATTCCATTACCTCCATGACCATAATTATGAACTACCTAAAAGAATATTGTCACTCATATTCTTATTCTAATAATTGATTCTAGTTGTTGATAAACTCACCGATAATTTTTTTATATCATTTTGATAAATTTCAATTTCTAGACGAACTGGTTCTCTATTTGGTCGTAAACCAGCCCAATCCCAAAGAATTTCTGCTTGCTGCAAATATCCAAACATATGCAAAAATGCTCTCTCTAGTATGAAAAACTTACCGCTAAACTTGGACATAAACGTAAGCATCGCTTCCATATTCCATCTTTATCATTTGAATCCACTTGTACATTTTCATTGTCTAATTGTCTCGTTCCACCAAGGCAGAGAGAATCAACGCTGAAGAATTAAAAATGTTATATCAGTATAGCAGTGATTAAATACATGAATAAAATTATATTTTACTTGGGTATCAGATAACAGTTATCATCGGTATAATAAAAATGTTTTATCCAAGGAGCATGAACCTATAAAGAAAAATACTGAAAAGTCATATATTAAAACAAATATTTCATTTCTCGTTCAGTTCTCCTTTTTGTTTTTTTGAAGAACAAGAATCTTGAACAAAATTGTCTGTCAAACGTTTTAGTCATGTATGTATGAAGTGAGATACATCTTGATTAAATTTTATAAAACTTTTTTATGCCTTCAAGCATTGACTCTATACCTACTCGTATCATTTGCCCACGAATAGGTCGAATTTTTGTGTCATGGCAAACTTCTCTTGCACCAAATCCAAGACAATTAATCACAATATCATAAACACCAATGAACTGGAACGAATCAAAAACATTGTAGATTTTCTTAAAATGTAATATGTCTTACCTCTGTTAATGAATTTATTTTTTTCTTAATAAACATTACTTGCTTATCCGTTAGTCTATAATATAGGAGAAACGTTTCTTATTCAGTGTACGAGACTGAAAACATACAATAAGCATACTGTTTCGTTAAATATTTCATATATTTTCTTGTATCAACATAAAATGTTGTACAAAAGTAACCATATCTAAATTTTTAGGAAATTTAATTAAATATATAAGTCATATTTGCTAATTTACTCACTTGTACTTATCGGGAAATATGTCTGATAATTCGTTTTCATTTAAGTGTCGGAAATTGTAAATAATATCTTTGTATGATGGATCCTAAAGTATAGATTGATCAAAAATTATTTTACAAGCGCTATATGATTGGGATACGTGCCGGTCGTTCATCGTTAAACAACTGGTAGCCAGACACTTGACCTATACCTGCTTCAGCACTGTAGGGTGAAAATATTAATTTATTAAAATGGTCAAACGATAATTTTGACCAGTGTCTAATTATAAGAAGACTGAAAATTGATTATCAAGTATATATGTACGATTGCTCACTTTACAGTAGAGTTGTTAACACCGACAATAAATCGATCATCAGGACGGAATAATCCTAAAATATACTCCTCGTAATCAAGTTGAGAATCAAATTAAACAGAGAATAAAAATCCAATCCACTTGCCTCCAGCACCATCACTTGTTGTCGACGTAAGAAATTCATCAGCAATTATTGTTAGTGGTAAAGTAGGAAATTGATTTTTGATACGTACAGCAGTCGACAAACCAATAACACCCGCACCTAATATTGCTACTCGTGCTGTCATTTTACATTGAAAATTTTAAAATTCACTTGAAAAAATACTTTTTTGGATGAAATGTATCTTGGATCGTGTTATTTGTATGAGATGAAGAATAGACAACAGAAGAACGAAAAGAAAAACGTAATACGAGTTTTATCGCAATATTTTTATTATCATGTCAAATAAAAGATGCCACCATTTTCTCTCATGTATGATCCTTGGTTTTTTTTGTAACACGCAGCAACGATCAGTAGTGCAGAAACTATTGATCTTTTAGACAATAATATATTTGTTCATACTGAAGTTATCAGAAAGAAAGAGATAAAGAGTAACACCCATCTTAGTTGTGTCAAAACAGCTTGAGTATATGAGTACGACTTTTTAATACTTGTATGACTTCTGTCGAGTATTTTTTTCAAAAATTTACTCATTGAGTACTCATGCACAAATGTGTAAGTAAGTCGTACTCATGTCGTGAGTATCGTCATTAGGGTAGCGATAACTTACTTCTGTGATGATTGAAAGTTCGAACTGAATATATCTGATATGTTTGAACTATGGCTGTCAAAATTATTAGTTTTGTACGTGATAGTAATTTTCAACTCCTGTATAGCAGATGTACTTGGTACAAGTACTTGATTACTTGTTGAGTGCTTGAGCAAGAATCTGTCAAGTGTCGTTACTTGACTTGATTAAGCCAAGCACTTGGACAAGTAAGTCACTATTTCTTTTGCATTGACCACTTGTATATAAACTAGAGATCTGTAGGGGCACGGGAATTCCCGTGGCCGCGGGCGTGCCCGTACTGCCCGCAGGCATGGACGGGCACGAGCAGACTTGAAAGACACACGAACGGGCAACTGCTTCCCTTCGATGGGTACGGGCTTCTCAAAAAGATATTTTAAATTTTTTGAGCAACAAAATGGTACGAAGATTTGAATTTTTTGTGAATGCAATACAGACAGTTAAAGACAACATAATATACACGCGTGGACGAGAAAACTTTTTTCATGTACGGACTATTCATATACGAAAAAAACCCACGCGCAAGCACGGGCAGCGAAAAAAATTTACGGACAGCCACGGACAAGCATCCTCAGTAGGGTCACGGATACGGGCAAAAAAATCTTGCCCGTGCAGATCTCTAATATAAAAACTACAATATCCATCTTTATACACTTATAAAATAAACTTATATATCTCTACTGGGTTGAACAAACTTAATAGCCGGTCATGTATTTGCTCTACAAATGTAGAGTATAGCTTCAGAATATGTGTAAAATACAAAATAAAAATAAATAGAACAAGTACTTGATTGAACTTTTTCAAGTAAATTTACTTGCATTGTGCCAGCCAAGTACTTCTATTTTACTTGTCAAATTAAAGTATTTTCTCAAGTACTTGACAAGTAAATTTACTTGGAAAAGTCTACAAGTACTGTCCATTAGACAACCCCATCAATTCTCTATAAAATGATATGCTGGCTAGGTTTCTACGATCGTGGACAACCGAGTTACAGGCTTTTTAACATTATGAATAAACATTCAGTCGCTTTAATGCCGTTTTCGAACTGTATCATTTTCTATGCCACTGTTTGATACAACATCGTAAAAACTTGGTCAGCATCTCATTTTATAGAGAATTGATGGGGCTATCTAATGACGTGGTTGAAGGGCTTCTGAAAGAAACTTTAAGAACACTAGGTTTTCTTGAAAACCAGGTTTTTCGCAAATCTCTATCTCAAGACTGCAACGTATAGTCTAACTCTTCTCCGTCGAAATATATAGAACTTCATGTGCTCTTCCATTGGACACCAACTTCAAGGTTCTACGTTAGGGAATGTGGTCAGCAGACGTTCTACAAATTAGGCCAAATCCGCCGGAAAATGACGAAAATGCATTTTTCTGCTGCGAGGGTAAACTGGTTATAGCTTTTTTTCTAACAAGGCTGGAGACTGGTGGTTGTCACCATTCGGTTCAGCTTGCTCAGCTCTATAATGTGAGGCACTGACGTCAAAAGTTGATGTAAATGGTAAACGGTTTTATATGGATTTAGTCTACCCATCGATGCCGAAAACATCACTCTACAGTAGTATTTCTAGCGTTAGGACCCACAGGCCTCATTTGTTCTCAATATTATATATGTCATTGTGCAGCCCGTAAAATTCTCTATCGAATGATATATAAAGTGGAGTAGTTAACGATAAACTAGCTGGATAATATAAACGATGAACGCTGTTGATCTATAGATTTGTGGAGGTCGGGTCTAGTAATTCTAGTGTTAGGACACCCAGGCCCCCATTTGTTCTTAATATTATACATATCATTCTGTAGCCCATAAAATTCTCTATTAAATGATATACAGTAGTTGAGGTTTGCTTTGGGCAAAGAGAAGAAATGGGGAAAATATTCTAAATAAAATTCATTTAAGGGGAGAAAACTTTCGATGCGGAATTTTTTCCAGGGAGGTTTTTTTTTCCAAAAAAGTTCTTTCTAATGGTGACGCCAGTTTTCCCCGATAACGTCGTCATTTTTCCCTTAATTGTTTTTGCGACGAAATTTTGTGTTTTATATCCTGATCGGGTATAGCTATATCCCAATGGGGATATATATCCCGATACCCGATCAGGAGATAGGAGGTGTCCCCTTATTGTCGGTTCTTTTTTGTATTTTTCCAAAATTCACAATAAATGGTTTGTATTTTCGTAAAAACGAGTTGCAACACTTTTTAAAACGGCAGTTTTGTAGAGGAAACATTTCTCTACAAGATGGTATATAGTAATTAATTTTAAAGTTTTTTGATTTCTTTAAAAAGCGTTTTTGATAGAGAGCCGTATCGGTTAAAAACCGCAATTATAACCGACCGTAAGTTTGAGGAAAACGCTTTCTAAAAGGAAACAAAAAGTTTAAAATTAACTACTATATACCATCTTGTAGAGAAATGCTTTCTCTACAAAACTCCCGTTTTAAAAAGTGTTGCAACTCGTTTTTACGAAAATACAAACCATTTTTTTGTGAATTTTTGAAAAATACGAAAAAAAGCCGATGCACTCTTAGTTAGGTGTGACGTTTCTCTCTACTGTGCTCCAATAGTAAAATTAGTCTTTCTCCATATGCCACAGAAATAATAATAGAGAATGTTTCTTAGAAATTCTTTATAGTAAAATACGATGATGGCTGAGCTGATATGTAGGAAAAAAGAGAAGAAAAAAAATAGTTCGGATGCCATAGGTGCACAGCGTTGAGACCAACCTAATTTCACGTTGATACTAGCGTTTTGTGCCTAACTTATCTTAATTAAAAAAGCTGTCTCCCATTTTGTTACTCTAACTGTAGTCTCTAGATTTATCGCCCAATTTTCGCTACAACTACAATATTTCTTACTTCAAATCTTTAAAATACTTTTGATCTAATCGCCACATTGAAACATCTCTTTTTCAACGCGAGTAGCGTAGATATATTATAATTTAATAATAATTTATCTTCACCACGCGTAGATAAGAAACTGTTCGTCATAGCAAATTTTCCAATGTTGTTTTTCATTTTTGTTAATTCTTCACCGGATGTCATTTGACCACGATAGCCATATGTTTTTAGGCGCTCTCGCCCTTGGGTTCGTAGGTGGAGCAGCTTTTCCAAGGGGGGGAAAGCACCACAAGGCGAGTGTACTCATTCCGGAATACCTTTATTCTAGAATGCCATTCTGCCATTCCAGAATACCATTCCGTTTTTAGTAGACAAGCTTTTAGTCGAATTTTTAGGTGATAATAATAGTTGTAAGAGAAACTACAAGCGAAAGCAGATCTTTCATTTTAATATATTGCATGTTTTTCTTTTTTCTGCATGTATATTCAATATGTGCACGGTATAGCGTGTTACCACCCATGTGCTAAAAATCGGCAATTAATCGTGAAAAATCATAGGATTAATTGCGATTACATGACGATTTTGTTTCTAGGTAAGCTAGGTTCGAACCCATGTTAGGAAGTACATCTCTTTTTCTGTTTTTTCATTGTTTATTATGTATAATGACATGTACGTCACTCAGCAACGGTCTTAGCACCAGCTGAAGTCGGAGCCTTGCCGACGAGTCGATTTTAGACATTTCTTTCAGATACTAGCTGTTCACTGGGCTCCTCGGCTTAAGGCTCTAACGGACCATAGAGAAGACTCTTGACAACTCCGCTTTACTTTAAAAGAAAAAGATAATCTAAACAGAATTGAATTACTCGTTGAAAATGTGTTTGTTATATACATACTTTACGGTAAAATAAAACGGTGAGTATGAGTAATTTAATCACTTAAAACCAACAATTAATCGCAATTAATTTGCGCTTTTTTCGAAATCGTGATTAATTGTTGAAAATACCGCGATTTCGTCGACATGGGCAGTCAATACAAAAAATAAACTAGCTTCTGACAGACTTTTACGTGTACAAGGTAAATAATTATTTAGGCATCATTGCTTTTTCATCTTTTTTGTTTGACATACGGGATAGTAGCAAATAAATAAAATAAATTCTGGTCCTTCTGCTACTTTATTTCGTTACAGACTCAAAATTTTTGCTCGTATTTAGAACCAACACAAAAAACTTTCTCTTATTCTAGAATATCAGTCCGCCATTCTGCCCTTCCAGAAATTTTGTACCCATTCCGGAATGTGCTTTTTACCCCTTGACTTTTTCATTGCAGATGTGATACTTCTGTTAGTTGTATTTTTATGTGGAAATAGAAAGTTTTATACAAAAAGAACTAAGAGAGTTCTCACAGTCAGGGAATGTATATCGATGTTAACATTCATTAAACCAGCTTGAAGTAAATGTTAATATATAATGACCTTCCTAAACAGAAACCAATTGAAGTGTATAGATGGGTAGATTTGTTTGTAGATTCAAGTAGGTAGACTCATAAACCTCTCCTCTCTACGAGGACAGAAGTCCCATGTGAAAAAGGGTTCTGTCACCAGCATTCACGCTACTCACAATCGAAATTACTTACGATGCATTGTGGTGATGTTCCCTTGACTTAAAATGTTTTATAACTGGTCGGTTAACCAATATTTATACTCAAAGTGAAGCTCAAAAGTTTAGCCTACTTCAGAGTTGTAACTGGCCTAAAAATAAGAGGCCGACCGGTCCAAAACAGCGGAACGGACCGGATCGGCCGATCCACAAATCGGTTTTGACTGGTGAAAAATCTGCAAAAGACCTGCCGGTTTTGGAAAGTTTTTCGACCAATGAAAAAACGGCAGAAAGCCGTCCGACTTTCAAAGATTTTCCAGACGAACGAGAGGGTGGAAAAACTAACTTTTTTTAGTGAAGAAGAGAAAAATTCTAAGAATTTCAAAACCAGCAAAAAACCGGTGAATCACCGGTGAGTTTGAAAATCTTTCTAGACCGGCAAAAGACCGGTGGAGACCGGTCGTTCTAAACTTTAACATTGGAGCGAACCGGCACCGGCCCGATTCCAACTCTGGCCTACTTTTGTTTTGTGAGTTTTTCGACGAACGTGACAGCTAAGAGAGTATCAAATAGTGATTTGAGTAGCTGAAGCATCGTCCGAGCCGATAGAATATATTCGAAAATTCTTCCGAATTGTTTAAAACTTGAGATTTCTAGAAAACCAGAAGCCCTCTTGTAGAGTGCTCTAGTTCCAAAAGACGAAAACTAGAAAAAAAGCTCAGAATAAGAAAAGAATCAGAACGCGGCGTTTCTGGTACCAGGGTGATTAATAATACCATTCCTAATACTAAGCGTCTCATTACCTCTGTGTTCAAGTATTTCATCTATTTTTCAAAACACGAAACTATATTCGCATTCACATGCAAAAACACAACGAAATCAGCATACCGCGGAAAGTGACGAAAGATGGTGTCTGCTATCGATTGTGTATCAAATCTAACTGGTTGAACTTTAGTTGAGCGAAACTAAAATTCAAGTGAACTTAATTTTCAATTACGACAGCAAGCAAATCTAAAAGTAACTTCGATTGATTCTGGGGATGTCTTTTTCTCTTACGGTATACTGTAAGGAGGAACAAAGCCCAAAAAAATCTAATTATTTTAGTTTTTCAGCGCTCTCTATGTAGAAAGTGTGCATATTTCTCAGTCGACTGAGATTAGAAAATTAACCGCGCAGGTATGACTTTTTTATTCTAAATACGGTGTTCGCTTTTATAGTCTGTAGTATGAGTCGACTTTCTTTATCTATGTCAACGACTGGGTTGACTGACGTATTTTCCTAAAGTGTTCGAAATGTCTGTTCGCTCGGAAATTCTAGGCTACTGTCAAAAGAATTATTTTCATTGCTTTGCCAAATGAGATCTGATAGAAAAAGCTTATAGAGCTGTGGTTCTCGCAATCTGAAGAAAATTTCTTGTTCGCGTTTTCCCTCAATGTCAAAATATCATTTACAGTGGGGCAAAAAAGTATTGACTCACTTTGTTTTTCTCTACCACCTGTAGACTAAACAAGATAGGGAACTTAGAGATCGATCCACCACCTTGTGGTGGATTACTTCTAGTCTATACATTTTAGTTTTGTTTCATTCCTATGTTGTTAAAAAAACTCGATTGTTCACAATGAAAAATTGTTGACTAACAAAGAGAAAAATTTTTACTTCAAAAACAAAACAGTTCTAACCAATTTAACAACATGTCGTTTAGCCTTCCGCTCTGGTGCATTCACGTAACCGATTAGGATCTGAAAGGACGAATTTTCTAGATTTCGGTTTACAACTCCTTTGCGGATGAAACATCCTCAAGTACTGCTACTATGTTTAACCGTAGGAACAGTACATTTTAGATTGAACTCTTCTGCTCACACTTGTCACATCATAACCTTCCGTTGGTACTAAGCAGATTCAAACAGGCAGTAGAAAAATCATGCCTCAATGTAATCAAGAACAGAAAAAGTTCCGGAAATTTTTTGTACTCACTAACATAATCTCATAAAATTATCATTTTTGTGCAAGTTTTTCGATGTATTTTCTCCTTGCTCCATTCATGGCGGAAAAATCTATTTATAAATTCAGTTTTATTTTTACAAAATGTACAGTTTTATTGTACGGAATAACTGAGATAACTAGTTTTTATTCACAATTTGAAAATAGTTGAATATTTCGTTCAGAATCATATCACCAGATCAAAAAATTTTAAAAGCGTGTTCGATCAAAACCGACTGCAGATGCGTCTCCTTGGTCGATTATCTGGTACGCGAAAACTTTTGGATCAGAGTACCTCAGAAAAAATTTTCAATATCGTTTTACCTTTGGTTCCATACAATAACTTTTTGAAAAAGTTCTGAACAAGAATATGAGAAAAATTTTTTCTGAAGGAGCCCGATCCAGAACTTGTCGCGTACTAGATAATTGACCAGAGAGAAGACGAATCTGCAATCGGTTTGACCGAACAAACTGTTAAAATTTTTCGATCTGGTGATACGTCTAATTAGGAAATAATTTTAGAAATTACTTGGTTATCAAGCAATACTAAGCCGAGGACCTATCAAGTTATTTTAGTTTCTTAGTTGGATTACTTAGTTGGATTACTACTACTTAGCTGGATTAATGATGAAAACCTATTTACAGTGGATCCAAAGACTAAACCGGTTGTGGCCAATAGCTTATTCTTGAATTTTACGTAGTTCAGCTTTGTCGTTACACGTAATTCAACCGGTCATATCTGAATAGAAAGAACTTTCGTTTTGCTTCATATATATGTATCACAATTTCCCTTTAGCTCGTCGTGTAGAACATCATAAATAACCTGAAGATCTCCCTTACGCTTTTTTGAAGAAATATGTGGAAAGTGGTTTTCTAGACACCTCAGGGTTTTGGTGATGCTGACACCGAAGTTGCTGAAAATGGACGAAACATTGCATAATTATATATCAAAATGTAGCCCTTCACGAGTTGATTTTAATAGTGAAGGGATTCAGTCTGGATCTAACTTTACGTCTAAAAAATTATTTCATATTTAGAGTGTTATTATAACGTAGCAGACTTGAACAATATTTGAGCGAAGCAACAATAATTGTTGAGTAAGATAACTATTTATTCTTTATTAGATACATAATTTATATTTCGGTACCTTCTTATCCCATTGGAACTTTTGGAAATTAATGCGAACTAATTTCAAAAAGTCTCATATTAAATTAGTTCGCATTAATTTCCAAAAGTTCCAGTGGGTAGAGCCATTTTCTAGAGAGATATATAGTTAAACTTTAAATATACAAGTAAAGTAACTACATTATCCAGCCAGAAAATCGACAGGGAAGTTATAACAGTCAGAAAATCGTCGGCGATTTTCGAGATCGATTTTCTATAAATCAGAAATTAATTCCAAATTACAGTGTGGTTCTCAGAAATGTCGAAAATATTTTAAATAGTCAGAATTGAATGTTCTATCTAACTATGCGTCTGGAAAAGCTCTGGATAAAGTTTGACTTCAAAATGTTTTCTACTACTTCTTCCTAGTTCAAAAAATAAAATACCCATAAGGTATACTATAGCTGCTCTTTTGTATGTATCTGCCACTATCAGATACTTTTGCTTGATCCACTACCAGTGAACCGAGATCTCATTTCGAAGAAGCCCCTTGTTATTGAGACATGTCTAAATCAAAATCGATAATTAAATCCAAAATGAGCAGGCTAGTTCTTTTTGGGTCAAACGCGTATTTGATCAATTGGATTTAGTCTGTCTTGTGTAAGAATTCAATAAATTATAGAAATAATCGTTTGAGCTTTTAATTCGTACTGACTTGCACGATAAGAGCCCTATTATACATGTCTACCGTGGTCAAATGCTGTCCGGTGAAGAATTAACAAAAATGAAAAACAACATTGGAAAATTTGCTACGATGAACAGTTTCTTATTTACGAATCGTAAACCAGATATTGCTGTTACGTTTACACCCTCAGCTCCTTCAATACACATCCAAAGTAAAGTTCTTCTTGAAGTCAAATGCGCCGTGGGAGGAGTTGAGATTTTCATACAGCGTAAGTAGAATATTCACAAATAAAAACGGATATAAGAGTTTCGATTTGCGCCACTTCAAACAGCATTATTCAAGTTTATGCATTTTGACTAAAAATAAATTTTTTATTTGGGGAAAATGTGCTTTGATCACCAAATTTCTTTCTGTCGAAATGATCACCAAAAACTAACACTTTTGATTACCAAATGAGTAGACAGACAACAAAAAGTATACGAAGAAAATATATTCAAGAAGACATATGAACGGAACAAAAGTTTAATTTCCCGTTTAGCAAGTCAACTGATTTAGAGAAAAATATAGATTTATTTCGTTCTATAAGTAATCATTCTTGTCGTGCGTGTCTGTCTCATTAAATGCTAGCTGTAACAACCCATATATATTTCCAAATCTTTCATTCTGACTTATGAAATGTCGTTTCGTGACTCACTCTCATGCCACCCCTCTTCCCCCATCCCGGTGCACATCGCTGCACGCTGTCTATCTAGTAAAATTTCATAGTATCAAGCATGCATAATTGTTAAAGGAAGAAAAGCGTAGAGAGTTCGCAAACGAGATATTTTAAATCTATATTTATTCGGTTATCAATTTTTTTTATCACCAAAAAAATACACTTTTGATCACCAAAGAAAGATAGTTTTGATCACTAAATTTTTCAACATGTGTATCACATTTTTATTTCTCAACAAAGTACAATGTACAGCACAAACATATTCATTGAGATTTTAATCAAATGAACAATATTTTTGCAGTTTTATTTATATCTATTTAAAAAATTTAAAGCTGTGCTAACTTTCTTGGGACGTCCTTTTGCTTTTCGTTTGCCTAATGACTAAATACGTGTTTTATCACTAACTTGACACAAGTTAAATAAAATTGCTAATCCAACAGAATGTTTACACGAATACACTAATAATAGTACAATAGGCCAACAGGATTGTTGCCACGCCACAAAACTATTAAATGTATCATTGGTCAGGTATTTTCCGTTCACGTCGGTGGGTTATATTGAATGGTTTTGTGGTATGGCAACAATCCTGTTGGCTTATTGTACTATTATTAGTGTATTCGTGTAAACATTCTGTTGGATTAGCAATTTTATTTAACTTGTGTCAAGTTAGTGATAAAACACGTATTTAGTCATTAGGCAAACGAAAAGC
>CAJNOQ010001697.1:0-29261 GCA_905250885.1 Didymodactylos carnosus | reverse complement strand
AAGAATTCCGAGCAAAAAAAGACATCTCCCGGCATTCTATAGTGCTTTTCACGCAACGGCAGTCAATTTACCACTAGCTGCGTGAAAGTTACCAAAATATTCCGATGAAAAAGCACTATAGAATGCCGGGAGATGTCTTATTTTGCTCAGAATTCTTCGCCCTATCAAGTGATTTTGTTTGCAAAATTTTCTGACCAAAAACTAAGGATTGGTTTTCGGATCTTAGACTACCCAGTTACATTTTCCTAAGGTTATCTTATACACCATTTTGAAGCCCGTGAAATTCTCTATCGGACGGTAAATAATAGGTTGTGTTTGCTGTAGGTGAAAGAAGTGGAATAATGAAAATACTTTGAGTAAAGGTCATTTAACGAGTAAAGATTTTTTTTTGCTGAAAGGTTTCCAGGGTCGCTGAAAAGGATTTCTACGGTCTAAACATATGCTGGGGTTAATCGTGGACAAAAACTTTATCAGATGAGATAATTTAAGACTGATTTGGAAGGGGACCGATTTATGGTCTTATCGTTCCACGTCCTTTGTTATGTTTAATTCGTCCAGGAGAAATAAAGAGAAATGATACAATAAAATTGTCTTAAGTCAAATAGCAGTTCGGATTAAAGTCAGCTGCTTTAGATAATGCCAACAATATGTTAAAATTTACCACCACAACCAGCAACAACCAAAGCGTTTATTATAGTGTTTTTTTAGTATTGATATTTTATTTGTTACCCATGTTTTAGGAAATAATCGATCATATTAGATGAAGATTCATTTACATTTTTTACTCCTGCTTTTATTTTTTCAGTGCTGCTGATTCTTACTTGGATCTCTACACTATGTTCTGTCTCGTAATTTTCTGCGTTCATGTAACGATATAAATTCCATCAATTTGTAATTTTTCGCGTAAAATCGATTGAATGAACGTTACTTGTAGTACTATATGTCAAAGATATGTCTTTTTACATGTTGTTTGCTACACTCGTACTGAAGCATATTACATCGAGTCTATTTACATAAACAAGCCGCCTTTATTTCCTTCACTTCTTACTTTAATTATTATCACAGAAAACAACTGAAAAAACAGGAAAACAAAACAAAAGCCACATCATCGTAAGGATTTAAAGGAAACAAGATTTTCTTTGTACAACATCAACAGAAAGAGACAGAGAAAGGAATTTGCACAAGAAATGTAGGCGTTTTTATGCGCCATAGTAGGAAAAGAAATAATTTACTTCATAGTGAGTTTACAAAAGGAGAAAAAGTATAGGAAAAGATAATGATAGCTTTTTTCACTTCAATGAGCTAGAGAGAAAGAGAAATTTAAAATTTTAACCTGTACAATTACATCTCACTCGGATTGACACAAAAAAAACCTTAGTAAGGAAGTAAATCGATGTCATAGGAGTTCGAGTTTTGAGTCGAGCATATCGAAACTAAACTTAACAGAATTATTCCTTTTATCAAACTAGAGATGATCAATTGAAAAGAATAGGACTGAAATTAGAGATATTTATCAAAGAAATACTGCAGTTGAGTAATCGGGGCGAAAACGCCGCGAGTTGTTCGACAATTTAGTTTTATACAAAACTGTTTCATAATAACACAAATTCCAAAAAAGAATAAGTAAAATTGTTAGATATGCAGAATTTATAACCCGGCATGTTTTTAAATTACGGAATTATAATAGTTTTTTTGTGAAATCAATAATGTGTTTCGTTTCTGCACAATTGCCGTAGTTTCTGTTACTCACTCATGCACCCAGACAACATAAATGTTCGCCACGACAATAACAAAAAGAATATAGAACAAATTTCATTTTTTTATACATTCGCATAAAAAGACAAACTAGGTTAATAATACAAAAAAGACACATACAATGGCAACAAATTGTTCTAATGAAAACACACAGCAAATAAGAGCGAAAAAGGAATGTAGAAAAGAAAACAAACAATGACACAGATATACGTACACAAAAAAAAACGAGGGAATATATCATTTCGTGTTTATATAAAGAAAAAAAAATACTACAATAACATTGATCTATGTTTTGATTGCTGTCTGCCCGCTTAAAATAAAATTTGGATGTGAAAGAAGATCACACACGAAAATTCATTTGTTTGCTTTCTATTTAAAAAGATTTGAATTATAAATAAGAATAGAATAGATGTACAGTTTTTTTTCAACGTCGTCGAGGTGATCGTGATTTTCTCGGCCGTTTTTCCCGACTACTACGATGACGTTTATGATTGCTTGTGCTACTGTTACCGTCTTTCGAACGATAATGAGAGGTTTGACGTAGAAAGTCCGCTATCTCTTGTTCATACTAGAGAAAAAAAAGATGCACTCAATCAGTTTCATTCATACCTTATCAACTAAATCCATGTTTCATCAAGTTCATTATAAGAACAAAAGCAGACTCAGACTGAACACCCATTCAGTACTGTTAGAAATAAAAAAAATTGATAACTCACTAATACATTAGGTCTCGATTGTTGTTGCTGCTGAAAATATTGTGCTGTTGCTTGTGAAGCTGCTGCTTGATTTATAAATGGATTCATTTGTGAGGGATGCGTGAGAGGAAGAGTTGGACCGCGATGATCGTATAGTAAATGATTCAAACCCGTTTGACTGACATAACCAAGCGGATCATATGCCAGTGGATAAGCCTAAATATAGATTTGAAATAATTTTCAAAAATGTATTAAAAAATTCTTTTTATACGATCATAGCCTACAAACTATAAGTATACTACATTATTGAAAACTTTGACGAACTAGCAAAGTGATTCAAAAACGGTTTAGTCCAAGACTCACTGATGGCGGAAACATTGCTGGTGACATTCCTGCATATTGTGGATGTGCTGTTAAAACATTAAAATGTTTCATATAATCTTCATATGTCTGAAAAGAAAGAAAATATATATAGAAAATACACAAAGCATATAATGTAGCAAACATACGCCATTAATAAATATTTTTGATATTGTTTTGTTGGCATTTCCATGTGAGGATGATACTTGATCTTGGACAGAGTGTGAATACGGACTACGTTGAACATGTTTACGATTGGTTGGATCAGGCGAGCGAGACGATGCTATTAGAGTAAAATATCATGTCAACTAATGTATTATGAGAAAACATCTGTGCCAAATATTCTGGCATCTATTTCTCGTACGATATTATTTTAAGAATAAAGTGTTTTGTCGATGCAAATATTTCAGTAATAGTGATGATCTAACGGCCAAGTGAAAAAAGTACTTTCTTTCATGATTCTTAGACGTTTTTTTTGTGGATGCTTCATCTTACCTTGAATACATTGCAAAAGCGCAATCAATAATTATCGATTCAAAATAAATTTGGGCTGGAAAGCTTCAAAATGCACTTAGACTACACTAGTAATTTGAATAAATGCAGAAGTCTACATCCGTAACAACGGCATCCCTTGGCCGTTAGATCATAAGGATGATAGATTAACTATTGGAAAACAGATTACTATTACTTTCGAATCATGACAAAATGTTTCAAAAAATATTTTTCTTACATGTAAATTTCTCAATACCCAATTCTATAGTTATAGCTAATACATACATGAACGATAACGACGTTTTCTTTGTACATCTTCTTTTGTACGCTCACGACTTCTTGAAGATGGACGTCTAAATTGAGTGTAAATAAGAAAAAACAATTCAAATTATGTAGGGAGATTTCAAATTCACACTTTCAGAAGAAGAAAAATGTTCGAGACAACAATCATGAACAAAAAAATATTGTATTTTTTATTACATGAATAAAAACAAAAAAAAGTAAGAACAAATTGGGTCGAACTAATGTTAATGCGATACTTCTTCTGTAAAACTGAGTCTACGCTTTTTTGAACTACTTATATTCTCAATATGTAATAGACATGACAAACATTATACATGCAATACGCAAGATTGTAAGCAACGTTTAAGCATACTTCTTTCTATCCCCATATATCGTTTTTACGAAATATTCTATCAGTAATGCTAACTAATATGAGCTGGTTTGGAAAAATAAAATTTGTGTGGTTTATTTCTAAGACAAAAAGATCATTTATTTAGCACTTCAAATGTGGTACACCACTTTTGTTGTTGTTAAACGCATATACACATTTCTCTATGTTCTATATACACACGCATATTGTCTGAAGAGTTCATATGATAAGAAAGAATGTTTATAGACTTTTTTTTTTTTGTTATTATGACTGATGTTGAGTAAGAAAAATAAATTATAATATTGAATATAATGAATTAATAAAGAAATTAAATTATATCCATAGAACATGTGGCTTAAAATAAATCGTCTTCTTTTTTTCTATCAAACTTTAGAACTCTAACCATACACAAGCAGACATCAAGACGGTCGACTGCACAATAAAGCGATGAGTATACTTAAATAAAGAGTTTATCTCTATTAATATCTTTTACTATGAAAATTTGGTACTTATTATTTAATAACAACATACTGATCTTTTTTATTAGAGTGTCCGAGGGACAAATAAAAAGTAGTTATCGATTTCTCAACGAAAATATTGATAATAAAATTTCTGACAAAAGATCTCAGTTCTAAATTCTAAGTCTGTATTAATCATCATATTCGGTTCAAACGAGCTGTCAACTGATTAAATCTGCTTGTGTATGTCTGTGAACAAGCCACACCATGTTCAATCGCATATTTAGAACGATATGTTCATATTATTTTTAGAGGAGTTCTTATTTTTCAAAACTTATTTGACATTTTTCCAATAGCAGTTCTTTTTCGCTATATATGCGACAGGAATAATAATACACATAGTGTGTGTTGTGCTAAATTCGACACAACAATAAATGAATAGATAGATTAACCGGTCGTTAATAATATAACGGTAATATGATTTTTTTTCAGAAAAAATCAAAAACAGTGGTAGTTCTCTCGCGATTATTATTATTAGTAGCAACAATAATAATAACAAATAGAGTCTTGTCTGACCTACGAACACCGCTTGTTGCCAAATTCTGTGGACGTTGTGGATAATTATTGTTTGATGATGAATGTGAACGAAAGTCTGTTTTAATATAATCTGAACGTCGATAATTGCTATTATTATTATTATTATGTGGATAAGTTGTTGTAACACCGCCACCTGAATGACGCGTTGATAAATGATGATTATTATTATTACTAGCACGAGAACTATTTCCAATTAATGTCGACGATGTTTTTCGAGTTAACGATGATGATGGAGGACTCGGAGATTTTGAGCGAGTTAATGATTTTCTACGAGATGATGATAATTTTTGTGATGTATTTGGACTAGTGACTGTTGTACTATTAGTGGGAATTGGAGACATTGAAGACGAGGGTATTGATAAATCATTTGCTATTGTGACCGTTGTTGTGGTTAATGGTTTTGATTGTGGCGGTGTACGTGATTTAGATTTGGATCCTGTTTTCTTATTTCTCTTTGCTTTTAGAGCTATTGTTAGTATATCAATATTTGGATCAGATGGAAACAGACGACATAATGATTCAGCACAACGAGGTTCAATTTCCTAAAATAGACAGATAAACAGTAAAAATTACTCATAGTAATCGACAATTGCCTGAATTAAACTTATTTTGAGCAAAAAACTTGAGAATATAAACAAAATTAGTTGTGTGATTGTTTTCTTTTAGAAAATACAAACTTTTCATTAAATACACAGTACCTGACCGTCTCTTCCAATTTTCACTGGTTTATTATCATTCCATGAATTATATAAATGTGATGTTTTATTAAACGGTAAACTTTGTCTTCATATAAAAAAGAAAATAAGCCTTTGTAACTACAAATAATATCTAGAGTCAAGGGTGACGTACCTTGTTACCCAATCAATTCGAATCACACCTGAAAATGCTCTGTTGCTCATACCAGGTGGCAATACCCAATTAATTTGTTGGCTGTCATGTCTAGCTTCACATGACATACGAGCAAAACCCTGAAATGCTTTACTTTCGGCTACACTATAAATTAATATCACATTGCGATGTTCCTAGAAGATAGAGAGATACAAGTAGTTATAGTATGCCAACCATCGTCTGATTATAGACTTACTTTAAATGCACGATTTAATCTAGCTTCATTGGCTGGAGGCGTTGACCATATACCCTTTAAAATTAAAAGAATATTCAAGACTATAGTAATAATGCAATTAAATTACGAGAACTACTTCAACTATTCAGAAATTTGATTAACCATCTTATCCAAACGGACTATCTTTTTTTTCCTTATGAGAAAAGGATCCTTATATCAATGCAATGAGTAATACTTCTGCTGCATTTAATAAAAACAATAGTCATTCTACTTTTCGGAGACGTTTGTGTAATGATTTATTAAAATCCAACTCACCTTTGCTTTTGCTAATGATACATTCTCTTCATTACTACTTTTGATAAGAAAATAGCAAGCGTCACTAAATATATGTCGCAATGTTGTAACTTTATCACTGTCTAAAAATAAATAAACAAATAGTTCAACCCAACTAGCTTTTAGTTTTTGTATCTATAATTAAATATTTTTTTATCTTTTAGTGTGTAACACAATAATGATTATTCTACATACTACTTTTCAAACAAAGTTTCCAGTGTTGACCAAAATTACCTGATTTCTGTGATATTACAGGTAATGTGGGCACTGTTATTATTTGTTCAATATTTTGTTGTTGTATATTTGAAGTTGTTATTTGCATTGAAGTTGTTTTCATTTCCATTTCATCTGTTCCTGCTTCTCCATTTTGTGATTCTGCAGTTTCTACGTCACTATCTTGTGTTTTATTATCTTTTGAATGTACAGTTTCACCTGCTGCTAATGGTGAAGAAATGGTATTATTCGTATTATTTACAAACATATCACCATCCTGAGATACATCAATTAATTCTAAACAAATAATAAATAAGATGCAGTCAATACAATATAAAATCGTCGATGATATCTCCAATGCTGACAAAAGTCTTACCATCTGCACTATGTTGTAATGTTGATGTTTGATGAAAGTCATCATCAATTAGTTGTTCACTGTTACTGTTGTTACTTTGATTATTTTCGCTATCTTCATCTTCGTCTGCAATTCCAATCAAATCATTTTCCATCTGCAAATCATCTTCTGCGATAATTTTTGCTTCTTCATCATGATCATTTGGTGAAGACGACAACAATGCTTCCTCATCCATCTAAATATTAAAAAAGATAGTACATCCTGCAAGAAACGGATGATGAACTTGAAAAAAGCCAGAAGTACAGAATCTAAAAGTGTACTCTATTTGTAATTAGTGAAAATCTTTAATGTGAAAATTTTTTCTTATCATTTTCTGCTCATTAGATCATTCAGTTCTTCGCAGTAAATCGAGTCTTCATTACTTATTGTCTCTTTGTTTATATCTCTCTTAGGCTTTATATTCGCTTTTATCAATTTCCTCAAATATATGGTAATACCGTTAGATAAGTGTCGTATATCTACATAAAAAATACGTTTTGCCTTTTTACTTTTAAACGAGAAGAAACAGCGCCAAAGAGCAGCATTGGAAATATCACACACTCTTATAGTCGAGATTATTAAAAATCAGAGTAAGGACCAAGATTTCAATCAAAAAAAAGCAATAACTAGAATTTTTTTTAAAAGTCAATATAAGCTTTATTCATGTCTACAACCAGAGATATCATACTGAAGCGGAAAACTAAGATCCCATTTGACAGCAAAAATTATTGTTGCATCTCTATTTAACCATTTGCTTTTATTCCAAAAAAGGAGAAATATTTATAAGCATATCATATCATTTACTCCCTCTTCAGGTTCATATAGTATGAAAAACTAGAAAAAAAGTGAAAATAAGATAAAGAGAATAATTTAGGACGTTTTCATAACAGTTCAGAAAAAGCAGGACAACTATAGAAAAATGCAGACTGTCTTTCGCAGTATCTAAATTCATATTTCTTATAAAATTATCTCTTGTCATCGTAGTTGGCATACAAGGTATGAATATTTTATTTTCCTAATAAACTGATCAATTTTTCTTTATGAAGTTTTACTCTAAACTCAGCACTAATATACATATATATATATATATATATATTGAGCGAGACAAGTTCTATAAAAATGTACATTTTTTCATAAGGCTTTCATTGTTAAGAGTCTATTAGAATTCAGAATCTATAGAATTTTAAATCTCATATCTGAAAAAAATACTTTTTAATGGTGTCAGTTTGTAGAGAATATCGAGTTACATAAATCCGTAAATTATTTGGTCCAACGAACGAATTCTTATTGGCTTATGTCACTTTTACATCGACATTTGGCCGAAATGAAGATAAAATATTACAATCTCGTTGAAACTTATAATAATCATAACACTTTGTATATGTATATGACTTGATGAAAAGCGGTTTATAAAAGACAAAAAAGAAAAATAACCTGTTTCCATGATATTTCGGATACCATTTCTTATCGAATAATAATGTTTAAGATTTAATTCGTACCCATTCGACAAGAAATGAAAAAAAGAATCGAATATATATATATATATATATTGGTGCATATATATATATTGGTACATATATATATATTGGTGCTGAGTTTAGTACAACTTCATGAAAAAAATTGATCAGTTTATTAGGAAATTAAAATATTTCTATCTTGTATGTCATCGCAAACTATGGTGACAAAAGATTTTGTATAAAAGACAAGTACTTGAAATATGAAATGTGCAAACGAAAGTTTTATCCCGACACTTTTCACAATGCTTCTATCCGTTCAATTCTGTATGTTGATTTACAAATATTAATTGATGAACGCTATTCACTAATTCTAAGTGAGCTTACCTGTTCATCGTTTTTAGTATTTTTGTGTTCTAGAACAATACACAAACAAGTAGTCTTTATGTGAGACAAAGATCAACAAGCAATACTCACTTATTGTAGAGGGAAACATGTCAGGATCGGCATCGACATCGCCCACATCTCCGTTATAGCTAATGTCCAGTTCTACTGAAAGATAAGGAATCAAAGAGTTTTTAACGATCCTAGTTCACTCGATGACTTACCCATCTTCTTTTAATGTAAAGAGATTTATTTAGCAAGAAAACAACGAGTTATTTCCAAGTAAACAGTATATTTATTCTAAAAAGCAAACGATGAATAAAAAGCTACATCTTACTAAAGAAGCAGTTAAGAATATTTGTCATGTTAAGAGTAAATATTTCGTTGATACTTTTTAAGAAGCATATCAAAATGGACTATGACGCGTAGTATTTTCTCCAAAACATTTGATTTTACGGACATTATCACCGAGAAGGAAACTCCCAAATGCTTAACTTTTCACGGAATATTTGGAGATTATAATGAGGTAATGTAACTCAAAATCCTAACGATATTATTCTTCTGTGATGTAAAAAATTCAAATCAAGTAGGGTTGACGATTACGCCTTTTTGGACTGCTGAAATCCTTTCTGTTTTTTTTTCTTCTTTACAATAAAGCCGAAATGACAGGAACGAAAGTAAAAAAATGCCCATTACTCGTACAAATGAGCCTTTAGCCAAACAATCAATTCATTTTTCAACGACAAAACACATGGAAATCAAAAAATACTCTTGACTATTTCAATTCTCGTTTTGAATTAATACTTTCTAATTTAATTGATTAATTTTATATTACATACGTTATTATAACAACCTCTACTTTCTATTCGCACGTCATTGGTCTCTCATGGTTGGTTCATCTTTTGGATGTCTATTGATAACCTCTTGGATTGATTTTTTGGTGCACTTGCTTGAAAATTTAGATCGAAGAAAGACGCACATATCTGTAAAATATAAATAAATATGGGTGTAAGTATGAGATTTAAAGATGGTTTTACAGTTCCTAAATGAATTCTGTGCGAAATGCTGCCTTTTGCACAACTAACGGTTCCTACTCCTAGCGAACCTTTTGAGAAGAATCGTTTATCTTCCTTCACTCCACGTAAAAGAGACTAGGATCTCTACTGCTTCTAATTTCGCAACACTGCAATAAAGCTCATTCATTTCCTAAACTCCTCTAGCATCATCAGAGCACGAATCAGACGAAGGTGCATCTTATCACTCCATCACATTATCATTGCGATTATGGGAAAGTCAATAACTCGGCTATAGTTGAAGTTTTTAGTGGTTCATGTTTTGTTGACACACTCGGCTTTTATTGCTTGATTAGCATCAGTAATAACGTTTGGTTTGTTTTTTTCTCTAGTACCGTGGTATTCGTAAACATTTGAAACGGCTTCATGCACCCAAACATTGGATGTTGGACAAATTGGGTGGTGTGTTTGCTCCAAAACCCTCATCTGGTCCACATAAAACTCGTGAATGTTTACCTGTAATCATATTCTTGAGAAATCGTTTGAAATACGCTCTAACATATGATGAAGCAAGAAAAATATGTAAACAACGTCTCATTAAGATCGATGGAAAAGTTAGAACGGACTTTTTATTTCCAGCTGGCTTTATGGGTAAGTAGTATTTTCCCTCAAACTAGAAATATTCATAAAGAAAAAATCATTTTCTCAAAATATTTGTTTCTCATACTTCCTAGAAGAATATTATGTGTAATAGTTTATTGGTTAGGCCACTTAGGTAAATAAAATTATTTATCGTTTAAGATGTAATTACAATTGAAAAAACTGGTGAACATTTCCGTTTAATCTATGACGTTAAAGGACGTTTTTGCGTTCACCGTATTCAACCAGAAGAAGCTAAAGTGAGTAGTGAAGAAAACAAAAGTGAAGAGGCTAAAGTGAGTAGTTTCTGGTTATCTACGTGTATATCTCTTTTATTGTAGTACAAATTGTGTAAAGTAAAATCTGTTCGCATGGGTCCAAAAAAAGTTCCGTTTTTAATAACACATGATGCCAGAACAATTCGTTATCCTGATCCACATATAAAATCAAACGATACTGTACAAGTTGATATCGCTACAGGAAAAATTCAAGAATCAATCAAATTTGATACTGGTAATACTTGACACTAACACTACTTCAGTCAAATATAACCAACATGATTCAGTTCTACAGCTTTTACGAAAATTTTTGATTAATTTTTTAATGCATTTTCATATGAAAGAATCTTCAGCAGAATGTGAATCATTTTTAACTTATTAGCACTTTACTTCTTGGAAATGTGGACTTAGTAACTCATGTTATTTTTAACATATATTAATTTTGTTTTGTTTTCACTCTTTTTAGGAAATGTTGTAATGATAACAGGTTAATTACTATTCTTGACAGTATTTAATGCATTTTAATATTGTATGTTTTTTGTGTTAAAGGTGGTCACAATTTGGGTCGTGTTGGTATAATTCAATCTCGTGAACGCCATCCAGGATCATTCGATATTGTTCATGTTAAAGATGCTAGCGGGCACACATTTGCCACTCGGTAAGAAACATTTACCTGTTACAAAAAGTTCGCTATTATCATGGTTTGAACTGTTTTTTTAATTTTTTCAATATATAAGTAAACTGCACGTTTACTAGAAATCAGTCGGTTCTCTTGGTTCTCTCACAAACATTGCTGTACCCCGAGTAACGGTCTACAACTTTACTTTCATAACTAATATAAAGAAACACTCGACTAATCAGTTCTCGCGGAGAATTATAACTTCCTCACTCGTGTTGTACACATATTTCGATGTAGACGTGACAATTATCTCCTTATTCTTTTTTTATGAAATTTGTGTTTTTTAATAATCTATTTTGATATGTTTTTGTCTGTTTTAGATTGGCCTACGTATTTGTCATTGGTAAAGGTCAAAGACCATGGGTATCATTACCAAAAGGAAAAGGTGTTCGTTTAACCGTAGCAGAAGAAAGAGACAAACGGTTAGCTGGAAGAGGGCAGTAATAAAATTTAATAAAGAAGAATCAAAGTTGTGGCTGCCTTTGTTTCATTCCTTTTGTTTAAAAAATTGTTTTTGGTTGTCATGAATTTATAGAACAAACAAAGAAACAAATGCCGTATTTTTTTTGTCGTCTTTTCTATTGTGGTCTGTTCGAACGAATGAAATAAACATGCACACAACAACAAAGAATAAATAAGTTTGTGAAATCTGACTTTGAAGGTTCTCAAAGTACTGTTCTTCATAAACACAATTTGAGTGACTTGGTTAATTTTATAGCAAGATGTATTTGGCGTTCAAGTATTTTCAGAATGCTTGAAAAAATCTCTTATTTATGTTTTAATGTGTAACATAGTTGCTGCGAAAATGCAAATTTTAAAAAGTTAATTTTGGTCATTCTTCTTTCGATTATTACCATACACCTTTGATTCTTTACTGGAGAATTCAATTGTATTGGTATTTTTATTTTTATTTTCTACTTCTAGATATATGTTGTAGGAGTTTATGGTAAGGAAGGCTGATGACGATCAGTCAGAATCGAGTTGGTTTTTTAGGTGACAGTGGAATCATTTTTTCTTTTCAACTCATCTGTGATCAAATAGAATGCTTATTATGGTTTTTGTATATACCGTTTTTGATGATTTTTCTTACTCGATTTTGATAAAAACTTGCAATGAAATACGCTGCTTTTTCATGGGTTAAGATGCGATTATGTTTGTGAAAACGTTAACACTTTTATCTTGTATAAGTATAATATATAGACATTGATTGTCCAGCATATAACATTTTACTTCGTCAATAAGACAAAATCCATGATAAAAAAAACAAATCAAATAATGATAAAAATATTATGCCATAGTTTCATCGAAGAATATTTCGATTGCGTTCAGTGTTGCATGTTTCTATAGTTGTCACATTGTGATTAATATGTACACATCTAGCTGTATTAAGCCCACTATAAGTTCGTGATTCATTAATAAAACATTAATGATTGCTAAGACGGTCCGATACATACGCTAGTGTGAGAATAAAACTGATTAACACTTTTTATATTATTATGTCTTCATAGAATCGAAGTTTGTTCGACACACCAGTAAACATCAAGACTAAATGTCTCCATACGTTCACTCGTAGAGGCGGCCTTGAGAGAATATTTGGATACTTAATAAAAATTGAATTATATGCAAAAAGGAATAAGTGTGATGTACATCCAATTATTGCTAATAAAGTTTGAGAAGATGAGAAAGAGAGTAGTCTGCTAGGAAGTACAGTGATGTAACTAAGTTTTTACATATACATAGAGTAGAGAATATTAAGAAAGACTGTCTGACGAACTTTCAAATAGTGTTCACAATCTTAGCTACTCGTACAGTATATGTTATAACTTGTTCTTGAGATACATATTTGAAGTTATCTAAAAGATTCTTCAAAGTATATGTCTACCGGAGGGAGAGACCGTGAGAAGGCATATCTGACCACATCTTTTATCCTTCACAACGCACGAACATCTGTGTTGTATGTGCAGCCAAGTGTATGTGAAAATCCTTTTCATTACCCATACGAACGAAAAATTCGATAGCTCAAGATCTTCAGAATCGAGTGGGCTGAAACTTTTGGCACAGCTAATCAATACTCATGTCTATTTGTGAAAACGTTTTGGTTGCTCAACGGCTGACAGAGGATGAAAAAGAAAAAAATCAGTAAAAGATTAGTTTTTGTTGTGGAAAGACTAAAAATTCGATATCTCGACAAGGAAGAACGGTGGGTACGAAATAGTTTTAGCTTTTTCTAGTCTCATCAAGATCTTCATGTGGCCAAAAGATGGGGTCAAAATCGATCCGACAGTTGGGGAGCCTTTCTTCGTAAGTTCTCAAACCTGAAATAAAACCGGAACGACTGTCTTATGTAGGCCCAGTGGTGCAATGATTTAATGCATACGTCTTTCAAACGTCACATAGTGAGTTCGAACTTCTCTTTGACCGGTATTTCCTTTTTATTTTGTACCCTGTTTAGAATACACTTTAACGCGTCTTACAAGTAAGACACTTTTAAGTGCCTGTTTCATAAGGCACATCTAGTGTCTTCCAGTAAGACGATTTAACGCAGCTCTTTCAGATCCGACTTACGTGCCTTACTATAAGGCACATTATTTTTTAGAGTGTACGTTTGATACATATAGATCACAGATAATAGTTAAACTTTTGCAACATCTTTTATAATAAGGCGTCAGAGCCAATGTTGATGTAGTAATGTCAATACTGAAACCTGTAACATGGTATAAACCTCATTCGATGTACAACACAGTTAGAGAAAATCTCTAATTCTTCGCCACTCATACTCTTATTCTTTCTCGATTATCCTTCGATGTCTGCTCAGAATAATCTTAAAAAAAATATTTTTGTATACTTACGAAAGTGGATGATTTGTACAGGTGCGTGCGTATATTGGAAGAAACCAAATTTTAATGATTATATAAATGCAAGCATACTGCATCGATCTGAAGCGGGGTGTTATGAATGGTAATGTATATGCTACCCATCGTATCGCTTTTACTTATATTAAAGGTTGCAACTCTATCCTAAGATTTAGATGAGGATAAATTTTCATAATTATTAATATATACCTTCATCCTCAAGGAAGTTACTAATTAATATAGAAGAAAAACAAATCTTAAAAAATGGGGTTACTCCTACCTACTTTTTATATCCTTGCTTTTGTCAGTCAGCTTGTATGATGCAGGTTTTAGTAACATGCACCACATCTTGCTTCAGCAATTCATAACAAAGCACACGTGTTGATTTTAAAACAGAAGAGAACAACAGAGCATGGACAAACCTTGTGAAGATACCAAAGATTTTTGTTACGTCATTTCTAATATAAAAAACAATTTCAGTTGTGAAAATTATAGTAATAATTCTGAAAGTATATCTTTGCTATTTTCTATTTAACAGTTTCTGTACAATTTCAATGGCGAAACTCTGAAACCTTTTAAAAAACATGTTGGTTATATTCTAACCATGAATTAAGTATAAGCACTGATCTTCTGTGTAGAGAGGCGTTGATTATAAGCATTAGTAGTTTGCGGGCTAGAAGAATATAGAAAACCATTGCAAAATGACCTAATAGCAGTTTCTGAATTTAAAAATTTGATGTGTCCGAAGAAACTTTTCTTGTTTTAACGATTCATTAATAAATGGACTATATTGAGCGCAATGGTCATCTCACTCGATTGTTTTTCTATTGTAAGACGGGTGATAGCGTAAGTATATACTTGAATTGATGAGCTTAGAATTTTGAACAATTGAACCTTTATCGACATCTCAGAATGTTTGTTTTCTATACTAATAGTATCCTCTCGTTTTTTTTAGATTATTATTATTTTCGTTTCTCTACAAAAAAGGAAAAATAATCTCTACTGGTAAATTTTACATACTTGAAAGAAATATTGTCATGTATTGATGATTGCATTTGATGTTTAGACCCGATGAAACAACCAGCAAAACTGGACAATACCAGTAAATGACGTAAGATTACGGCAAAGATGATGATGAACAACCATCAACAGTGTCTGGAGGTAAATAGAGATTTCTTGATAACTGAATTCTATTTTTGTGAAAAGGACTGCTGTGTTTTAAAAAAACTTTTTTCAGAGAAAACGCACTCATTTCGTCAACCACACTCGTTTTTAATTACCAATAGAGTACTTTGGGGTAAAAAGCCACATTATTTGAAATTTACCGTGTTCAAGTTATTTGAAAGTCCCGTGTTTAGTGAAATGTACATTGATAATGGTATGAACTTAGTTCAAAAATATCTGTTGAGATGGCAATCACCCTATGACTGGATACTTCTTTTTCTGTATTAGAATCGGTAACAGCTTTTTAATTTCGATCTTTCACATAGCATCAGGTTTACAGCTATTTGGACATGACAAATGATACAGTTTATGTCACATTTTCAATTTTTAATATACACTCTATATCATTCATATTCCATTTAACGGTTAAGTCGTTTAATATGATTGAAAAGTCTGGGTCACAATGTTATTCCGATTGTTGGAATAATTCAACAGTATTCCCTAGAAGCTAGTATCAATTTTATCGTTGTTTGACGTCCAATATGGATATTTTAAAACGTCGTCTCAGAGATGGCTACATTGATCTTCTGTCATGATACTGAATTCGAATCACCTCCTATTTCAGTTCAAAAAAGTTGTTTTCAATATTTATCAATAGAATAAACGTGCTTATTACCAACAGTACATACATAAATCGATTATGCTTTTAGTACTATTATGATTCTCATTTTGATTCAATAAATAGTTTCGATAAATGTTTCTGTTTCGAATGGTAGTGTCGTTGTTTGTTGAAAATAATTTCGTGTAACAAAACCATCTGAAGTTATTATTCTATATCCTAGATACACTAAATAGTCTGATCTGAAAATACTGAATAAGACAAAAACGAAAACGAAATATTCAGTTCAAACTCTGAGAGATCTGAGAATACGTTTATGGATAAGGAGGAAGTGAATAGTGTAGAACAGAATTTGAGTTGTGGAATATGATATGGAAATGATTCCTAACAACTATCAATTAAATACAATGTATGGGTAGTGATGATGTGCGAAAAGTGGCAAGTGGAAAAAAATGAAAAGATAGATAACGCAGAGAATTAGTGGCGCTGGAATCAACGTTTTACTCCTGTTAGATCTCATAAGAGAACATTATACCTTTTCATCGACAAGAGATAACTATGACAGCGCTGGACAACTCAACTCCGGAGTTGGGCTCTTCTTTTGCGGAGTTGGAGTTGAGTTGGAGTTTACTTTTTAAACGACCCGAGTTGAGTTGATGACAGATTTTGTTCATTCAACTCCGAAACTCCGGTTCAAACTTTTTCCAACTCCGACTACATCAGCTCCTGTGGAGCGTGTTTTTTCACAATCCGGTTTTTGGTTTCGATCACATCGTAGTAGTATGACAAAGAGTATGCTTTCAAAATTAATATTGTTGAAAATGTAATTTGATTTATTATAATGCTTTTTTGTGTGCATACTATTATAAAAGAAAACATGATCGTTTTACGGACGAAGTAAACAGCAGGAAGGAAAAAAGAGAATAGATTTTAATTTGGAGTTGAAACGGAGTTGTAGTTGAACCCTCGGAGTTGGAGTTTAGATTTATTAGCGGGGTTGGAGTTGAGTTGGAGTTGTACCTAGTCAGAGTTGTCCAGCTCTGACCTATGATAGTAATCATGTACCTCATACAAAATCGATGTACATTATTATCCAAACCAAGCATGATTTCAGAAAGCACAGCATCGGAAATCACGAACAATGCTAAATTGCGACATAAGTGATACTGTGAACACACTTGCAAGTAATTAAACTTCCTGCAAATCTGTGATTATTTCGATCACAAATAAAATTCTTTCTCTATTTTCCTGAGTATACTCAAGTCTATAATTAATACTCAGAAATCATTAATGGTCGTTCATAGCTAATGGTTGAGATTGATGAAACTAACTAAAGATTGCAAGTAAATGTTGTATTGTTCTGTACTATACACAATTCATTTGTATGATGCGACAATTAAACATAAAATTTATCGAAAAAAAAAATAGGGCGAGAGAGCTGAATGAACTCTTAATGTCTCCATCCATTCTTTGTCGAGACAAAGATATATCAGTCCATATTTAGCTAAGCATTATAGAAGCTCTAATCGAGTAGACTGTAGGTTTGTCGTACAACATTATATAGGCACACATGCAATGAACAAAAAAGTAAATGAAAGTATATAAAAAAAGAAATCTGTTTTTTTTCTTCTATTTTCTTCATGCAAACCTTTTTTAAGGTTACATTATGTGTATATGTTCCAACGTGTATAGGTACATACACACACTTCTTGATTATGATGATGATAATGATGTTAATAATGAATAATAAATAAACTTCACCGTTTTTGTTTGAATCATTATTTGATTTCGTCACATGATATGAAACCAAATGAGAGAGGTATGTCACATATAGTATATGCATTGTATTCATATAGGATGATAAAGTATCTAAAGTTAATTTTATTTGACATGTATAACCCATAGCTTATGTCAACGAGTAGTTCGAATCCCACATCCAATACACATTTCGTTGTTTTTAATAAAGATAAACATCATTTATTTGTTTTTCTGTTATCTCAACAATTATAACTATAACCTTGTTTTATAATAGTCAGTGTATTAATAGATGATGATACTTCTGATTTAGAATGATGGAAATAAGATGTTTAGTGTTAAATCATGTTGCTCAGCGGAATTGGGTTCCATAAAGGAATATCTTAGAATATTTTTCCATAAAAGAACAAACTAAAACGTGTATTGGTAGAGAGTATTAACAGTCTAGAAAAAAGATAATTTTGAAGTTCAATAATTTATCAATGACGCCTCAAAGATTTTCTTAAGTTTTGAATAAATTTTCGATTTTACAACGAGTTTGACATACGTTACTTTAGCATCATCGTCATCTTCCTTACACCGAACTCGGTAAGATGGGATAGTCGTTGACGACTACCGGCTTTTTAGTCAGAGAAATTACAGCGTGCAGAACGTCGATAGGCTTTTCACAGGCAGAGATTAGTCTCTCACGACGACTTTTGAATATTTTATCCGATGGATGATCAGAGAGATGGTCACCCGCCAACTAACTAAAAGCTGATCGAATCTGTAGTTAGTTACATACGAACGTTGTTGTACATAGATTTTTTCTCTCAAACAAAGCCAGATAAAGCTTTAAAGTTCTTCTACCATATAGCAGTATACGATTATGTGATAAACTGAAAGAATCAGTAAAGTAAATGTAGACTACAAGGACACAAAAAGCGAACATTATCGAAGTTGTAGATGAGTCTCTAAGGTTGTTCTGCTCTGATACAAACTATGAGTCTCCATACTGTACTAAAGGATATTCAGATTCTCAGTTAATCAATTTTTCTGTAGTGAAATTTTTAATGAAACAATAGCAAAGTACTCTATGTTATATTTAATCACGGGTAATTTGAACTTTTTCTTCGTATATAATCAAATTTATTAACTAAACGTTTCGATATGTTAATATATCATCATCATCAGTAGTTAAAAAAAAATTACCTATAGATCCACAATCTGAAATTAGAACAGTTTTGGAAAATCTATACAGTGACAAATCGATCTATTTACAATAATAGAATAAGAATTAATAAATATCATACACAAGGACTTATTTATATATTTTTCTTATCTATCATCACAAATTGTACCTTGTATTTTCTTTTCTATAGTCAACTACTTTCTCTTCTGCGTCTCGCTCACTCCTATATTTAAACGGTTTTCTATTTCTTTCTTTATCTGTTTGTAAATTCTACCACTACCTTTTTTTTGTCCATCTCTCTATTGTTGATCTCCACTGCTGACTGATGCTTGCTTTATTGTTAGATTCAGAATTAGCTAAGTATACTTGCGCATAATTTAAGGACGATAAGTGAGAAAGCGAGATAGATTAAAATCATGGACGATTTTATTAATAATCTAGATAAGGTTATAGCAACCCAGGTCAAAGATTCATGACCGTATACTATAATATTTCGTCGTATTTTGACGTAAACCCGGCCAACGTATTACGTCCATCGTAAACAACGTTCTTTACGTTCAAATACGACGGTCGTAACGGCTGACGTAATACGTTGGCCGCGTTTACATCAAAATACGATGAAATATTATAGTATACGTCAAATTACGACGACGTAATCATAGACCTGGGCAATAAAACAACAACGTTAGGAAGTTTAGATGTAGTAGATCTTTTCACATCAGTCGATAAGGATAAGGCAACACAATCCTAACAGGATTAAATAAAGGTCATATTGCCAGATTAGTATTTTATTTGAATAAAATAGACAACAATATTCGTTTTACATCAGTATTTAGGAAAGAGTCAAACTTAGCGTTTTTAGATGTACTAGTTGAAGTAGATATGGAGACATCAAACATTGAGTATAACTTGGTACCGAAAGCTGACTGCAACGAAAGTATTACTAACGGTTGTACCAGAATAAATTACACTTAATCTCGATGCATTTTTTTCTCATTTTCTATTTATAAAAATAATTCCTTTATATACCAAACGATAGACAATTTAATTCTCTAGAAGATTGTGTATTTATTTTTAAGATTCATCTTTTATGTTTGACACAGTTACTATAATAAGGAAAGCTTCACATTTTTTAACTACACCACGCAGTTTTAAAGTGCAAACGTCTTTTACTTGAAAAAACAGAAAATACTGGATGTTGGTAAGGTGGTCGAAAAATAGGAAAAATGACCTTTTTCGAAGACTCTTTTCCGCTCCGATTTCGTCTAAAAAATCATTATTTCTTATTAAAAAAACCCATTATATTGTAGAAAATTTCTTACTCATTTTTTCGGTATACCTTGTTTTATTGAATAAGTGATTTCTAGGGATGTTTTGCGTAAAAAATCAATTTTTTAAAGGTACAGTTAAAAAGCGTGAATCTTTTCTTATTAGAATTACTGTGCCAAACATAAAAGATGAATGTTAAAAATAAATACACAATCTTCTAGAGAATTAAATTGTCTATCGTTTGGTATATAAAGGAATTATTTTTATAAATAGGAAACGAGAGAAAAATGCATCAAGATTTAGTGCAATTTATTATGGGACATTAGTTAGATTTTAGAGCAGACCATAACAAAGCAATCAAGTAGAACATTGCGAGTAATATCCTCGACAAACTAATGATGATATGTTAATATATCGAAACGTTTAGTTAATAAATTTGATTATATTCGAAGAAAAAGTTCAAATTACCTGTGATTAAATTTTCTAACTTTGTAAACAATATTTTCCAGATAATTAAACAATTATAGTGTAACATTATATTAAAAAAAGGCTTTTAATAAGCTTTTTCATCAGTCATCATCATGTCTGTTTCTAATAATGCACAGGATTATTTGCTTAATTTGATATAATTGAGTTTCCCTCTTATCAAGAATCTATCTTGTTAACTACAGTTTTTTTGATTTTGATCGAATTCTTAGGAATTATTGGCAATATCAAAGTATAAGTTACATATTTTTTTCTTTGACTCCATTTCTCGTCGTCCACGCGATATCGCCATAATATTCATCAGAATGAGGTTTCCACTGATACGAAGATTTCTCATCGGAAGAACGGAAGCTGAAAAACTCGAGTTAGTTTTAATCGTTCGCTTTCAGATATGGGAATGAAGCAGTAGAGACGGATCTTGATTTTTCATTGTGTCGAGTTATGGTGAGAATTTTATTCAGAAAAACGTCTGAACGTTTTCCTTATCGTTCCTTAGTAATCGTTATTTTTAAAACAAACAAAAGTCTACATCAAAGAACGCACTATCTCAGTGTTGTACATCTTGGCTTTGATATATTAAAACTTTGAAACCAAACACCTCCGCTTTCGAAGTTGTACGTGGTGTTTTGTACGTTTCTTAGAAACGCGCCTATTTTGAGGGATAAAATAATTGATTTCTAAGATTATTCGTTAGAAGATCAGAATTAGTTCGTAATTATTTTTCACTCTTTTACTTACCCAGTAATAAAGAAGGAAATGGATGCCTTTAATTTCTTAAGTTATAAATAAGAATTATTATCGCCACGAGATGATAAATTAACTAGTCGATAATATTGTTAGTAAAATCTCTTGAAGAAAAACGATTCGACACTAACTATAACTGCTTTTACCACATTATATTGAACAATCAAGATGATAGCTCAAATTATTATTCGTTTAACATAGGGAAGCTATGATACCGCGACTTACTCATGTTCAACTTTTCTTAATCAATCAAATTTCACTATCAATGCTGTTGTATTTATTAGCAATATCATGTGAGTAAAGACGAAAAGATCATACACTGCGAAATCCTAAGGTAAAAAAGCAATAGATTATTTTCCATCACATTTTGCCGTGCATATTTAAAAAATGCACGATGTAGATAAAAAATATTCACGTCCACTCAAGTGTAAGAGGGGGGGCATTTAGATTTGGTTCAAACTGTCCCAGATTGCAGAGAATACCTTAAAATATATATGAAAAGAGTTTGGATGTGTTTACGGACTTATAGTCTTCTAGAAAAAAAAATTTGATTTTTTTCGGCCTTTTATGTCCATTTTTTAAAATTTAAATAAATTTTTTACTTTTTAGTTAGAAATCTCGGATTTGTAACCATTTGATAAAGCACCTCGAGATATATTTGTAAAAAAGATTGTCATCGCTCCTGGATAAGGTCGGGCAGAGAAATTCGGGTTTGATCTTGAGAATGTTTTTTTGGAGCCGAAAGTGTGCTTTTTCGAAATATTGCCTACAGTTTCTCTTGGGGAAAGATTTTAGAGCGGAAATGTGAGTACAGAAGTTGTTTATCATGTTTTTTCGAATTTCGCTCGAAGAAAGCATTTTCAAGGGAAAGTGTGAATATAAAAGTTGTTCAGAATCAGATTCTCTGAAATATGAACAGAGAATTTTTGAAAAATCGTTAAACTAGATTTTTAAATTAAATTTTATGAACTTTTTAAATTTTTTAAACCGTATTGTTCAACTTAAAAATCTAATTTAACGATTTTTTTCTTCATATTCCGGAGAATCAGATTCTGAACAACTTTTATATTCAATCTTTTCCTTGAAAATGCTTTCTTCCAGCGAAAGTTGGTTCAAGATGCTTTTAAAAATACTGTTTTCTCCAAAAGTCCCTGAAACAGATCAAAGTGAAATAGCTTAGTCAGAACTTGATCGAATTTTTTTATAGATGCCTCTTGATGTCGTCTATCGATTGACGTCAAAATCAAGGTTATAAGCAGAAATTTAAACATTTTATTGAAATTTTAAAAGCGGCAAAAAATCGAGAAAAAATTTAAAAGAAAATGTTTTCAGAAACTGCAAGTCTTGTGACCGAAAACATTTTACCATAGGTATTTTCCTCTACAAAACGATAAAAAAAGCCGAGTGACAGGACTCTATCCCCCCTCCTTAAATGAAACTACTATCTATTTCAAAATAGAATACAGTCCATTGTTTCTGGAAAATAGGTGGAAATAGGTTTCCATCTGATGGAAAATAGGGAGGGATCTGCGGTTTTCGCCGTTCGACAGAGAAATGTTGGGGCATAGAAAAGTAGAAGGAAAATACATGGAAACATAGATTATCAACTATGCTGATTCTCGTCACAATGGTTTTGGAGCTCTATGAAAAATTTTAGTACTTATAATCACGAGCACCATCACTTGTATGACGATGATCTCACTCTGTATGTTATAGATGGTACTATTGATTCAAAATAACTGTTTTGATATTGTTGATATAAAGGATCTGGAACTGAGTTATCTATCGAGACGATCACAGGAATAAGCGTGGGAGATCACAATTGCTTTTGAAGTACAGTTGGAGGTAAATGTGTCGTATTTTAGATATATAGCGCAAAAAGATGCCGAAAGGGCGGACGTGAGACTAAGCTAGACGATGAGAGTGAGTCAGAGAATGAAGACAATGATTTACCTGATATACGTGATTAACTTGTTTGTAGTTTATTCTGTTTTAAACGAGGACAGCACAAAGAATAATAAAACATCCATTCTGTGGTATTTGAATCAACAGTACCATCTATACAATATACAGAGTGAGACCATCGTGGTATAAGCGATGGTACTTGTGATTTTAAGTCCTAAATTTTTCATAGAGCTCTAAAACCATTATGAAGAGAATCAACATAGTCGATAACCTATATTTTCATGTATTTTCGAGATTTTCCGACGAAGAAAAGATTAGTTCCAGGGCTCTAAGAAAAAGTATCAGTATTCTTGAACATTGATAGATAGAGGTTTGAAACTTTCGTAACTTTGTAGACAAATGTTTATTGGTTCGAACCTACACTTACGATTTAGTGACGGAAAATCTCATCCAAAAAAGACTGACGATGTGCATCATCTGTAGATTTAGGGTTCTGTTTTACTTTTTCATAGATCGATGCCTCAACATTTCTCTTTAGAACGGCGAAAATCTGTTGATTTTGAAAAATAGATAGTAGTTCCATTTAACTCGCATGTTTGTATGTCCTAGTTACTGATTTTGAACTCACTGCCATTTTCTCCTTGAGAATGGCTTATCGTCATTATTTAAAGCAGTGAATAATGACGATTCAATGGCTGACGCGTACAAAATACAAACAATAATGTAGAGTTAGACCTCATTTAGTTAGAGTGTTTTTCCTACCAGATTAATTTGACCTTTTGTATTCCTATAGATAAACTATTAAAATCATTGATATTATGTGTGTGATGCATCGTTTTGGTTGCTCTTGATTAGAATGTCAAAAACTGAGTTGTAAGAACAACATCTGTAGATAATAGCTATATTATTTAGTCTTAGATCGTTAATGTTTACATATTTCGCCAACTATATTGAATGAGAATGTTGTTGATATATCAGATGGTTATCTTTAAAAAGTTTGGTAATTTGTAAACACAAAGAAGAAACTATCGCCGATAAATTGTGTTTATCTGTCAATCGCTATACTACCTGTAAAAGAAATCTTTTCTTGTTCTGTATATGAAATAATAACAGAATGTTACGATCATTTTAAGTATTGCATGACTCAAGTTTACTTAACGTCGAGTACAATTTTGTTTTATTCAGTACTGCAAACCTGAAGCACTATTTTCATGGATAAAGGTGTGGAGAGTACACAGTATTTCGAGTACACTTACACGTGTTTGAAAAAAAAATACCCGAGTCCTTCTTAGCGTTTTTCCCAGAGAAAAAATTCAAATTCTGTTCCCTATGCGAAATGCTAGTTGCTGTTTTGATAAAAAGTTAAAGATAATCATGATATTTGGATTATATAACAATAAAAAATATTTGCTTTTAAGTTTAAAACTTTATTTAGTTCATGTAGAAAAACACTAGTTAACTTTAGGAAATTCTTAACAGTTCAATCATCGATATAAACTAATTATTAGCAGTAAAAGTTTTATTAGAAGTACCCGAGTATGTCTCTTTCTACTCGCGAAAAGCCATCTAGACATCGAAGGAACAGTAATCAAATTTTCGATAGAGCTATCTTAAACAGTTGTCAGATTTCCTCCAGATGGTGCATGGCAATAAGATATTGATTTCATTATTTTTTGTTTATCTGTCAAAAACTGTTTGTGAAATCAACATATATTATTGTTTTTATGCGGTTATTCCGTAATCATCCCACATTTCTGTTATTACGGAATATAGAATTTATTCTTTTTGGGCCTGAAAACTATGATTCTTATAAGAAAACAAGGACATGAAGCGTGTTTTTGTTAGGCAAATATGACCTATTAATTTGCCCTGAAATATCTGATAAAAAAAGAAGCACAGGGGAACTGCACTACAGAGAAAGGAAGAAAGAAGAAGAATCGAACAAAAAAATGCGCAAAAGACGGAGAGAAAGGAGTCTTTTTTTGTTTGAATGCTTACTGACATCAGCTACTATAATCATCAATACTCATCCATATTGTTCTATCCTATTGTGCAGTACTAGAATAGGCACATAGTGTACAGATTCGCTTGTTCGATATTAGCTGAATCAATTCATATTCTCCTTTTTAAAAAAAAGAAGTCACATTCAGATATATTTTCACCTATTATACTGTCGTATAGAATGAATTATTACTACAGATATTTATATTCAGAACTATTCTTTTCTCTTTATTTAAATGACATTTTGTAAGCATATTATTTGCTTTTTTCCCTCTTTTTTTTTCGAGGAGGAAAAGTAACCATATTAAACTTGTCATCCGTATCGACCAGCTTTTTTTTATTTCTTCAAATTTTGAACTTCTACTCAAAAGAACGAAAGAACATACATTTACCACCATTTTATTAGTATTGCTGTCGATGCTGTTTATTTCATAATAAGTTTATTTAAAGCACACGCATAATTTATTTTGACTTTTTTCGTCTTGTAAAAAAAAAAAGAATAAAATTGAACATAGTGTGTGCTGTGTATATGCTGAAATTAGAGAAATCTATGTTAAGCGCTTCCGATAACGATCATCATGGTCATTACGGTGAAATATTAGAATTTAGTCGATGTATCTATTATATTGTTGCTTATTATGCATTACAAGTTGCATGCATTGCAGTAAGTATAAAATTTATGCGCAGAAATAAAAGAATTTGTTAGAAATACTCAAATGTTTAGTTTAAACATAAGTGAACTATCAGTTAAAAATATCACAAGCATAGGTATTAAGTGATACACTTCCGCTCAAATGTCATTCGAATATTGATGTTTCAAATAACCGATTCTTTTAAGAGAAAATTTAAGTCATGCTGTAAAATGAAGCTTCATTTATCGTTGCAAAGTTATTTATACGTAGGAAACATTGTACTAAATAATATAAAGTGGTGCTTGACACTATGCTATAGAGGGCGCAAGTAGCATATATCACCTAATAAACTAAATGTAAACTGTATAAGAACGAGTGATTTTACCTGTTTGTTGATTAAGGTACATGAAATGAAAAATGTATATGATTCTGATCAAATTATCAATCTCACACTATTTTGTTTCGAATTAACGTTGTCGGTTTGAACAACGGTAAAGCTTCTAAGGAATCAATACCACATCAGACAGTTTCCGTCGCTTACTTATAGTGATGTCACAAATGAATCTTGACTGTAAGGACTTTTCTTTTTATCAATGAATTCACTAGGTAATAAATAACTATTGGCTGAATTAGACTCTATCTAAATGAAATGATTTTGCAAGTTAAATATTTCTGCATACATTTGGAGTCGATGTAGCAGACTTTTTTCAAGTAAACTTTATTATACGTCAGCTGTTTCTTAGTACGTGTTTATAGAATCAGACATTTTGCTCTCCCTATCGGATTGACATATTATATTATTTTGTAGAATAGACTAATTATATACTGATAATAGTGTATAGTTGTGAAAACTAACAAATTTTTGAAGAGCTGAGTTTAAGCTTTATCTGTATTGGCTACTTAGTCATACCACTATTATCATTTGAATACTCAGTGAACCAAAACTGTTTGTGTTATGTTGTCATTAAAAAGATTTGATTTTAGAAGTGTAATTACTCAAAAAAATCTTTAACACATGAAACTAGAGCACATCGTTATGTTATGTTGTTATGACTATGGTTACCTCCATACTAGTAAGGAATCACGATTGGAATCCAGAAAGATTTGACACTGTGCATATCATATAATCCATCAAAAGTATGTAAAAGTCCTGTTTGTCCTGCATAAGAGTATGGTGAATACAGTCGCGTCGGGAGCGCAAGTTATGAATTTTAACGGTCTTGGATCCCACACCCGTGTATTCTGTTCTCATCACTAATTTTCAAGCGTTTTCATATTGCCGGTGAGAACGAGTATATAAAAATGTAAATTTTGTCCTAAATAAAGTTATTCAACGTCTAAACTGGTAGACAGTGCTCATGATATTCTAGAGAATTACGTGAACTTAGAAAAAGAAAACTATTTGATTAAATAAATTGCATACTAAGAAACAGCTGAAATAAATAGAGACTCCACAAAGGTTGAAAAGTCGACTAAGTAGAATAGCAACCAAAGTCAATAAGAACGATATACTGTAAAATTCAAATGGAATTCTTTTAGTTATTTTTTTTAATAATTTATAGATGTCAACGCTGAGAGATCTGTTATTGATACTAGAGTCTTGAAAAATGTTAAAGTACAGATATAGACATTTTAGGCGGTATTGTTAATCAGCATGTGAATATCAATATACTATATATACTGAAGAGTATCACGCGACAATTAATTATTTCCTGCAGAAAAAAAATGTTATATAAAATATACTCATTTTGTGGGTCCAATTATACGAAATTCAAATATATATAAAAAAAATAACTTCAGATGTGTTATCTACAACACTTAAATATTCAATTAATCTTAATAATATCTTAATTAATATTCCAAATCTAAACTCCCAGATATTCCAAGGACGAATGACTAACTCGAAAGAGAAAATATAGTGTAGACAAAAGAAGAATTTTTTTTTCCGATGAAAAGCAGTAGCCGACTTGAACAACGTTTATCCATCTAGTGAAAAATAGTCTGTTAATGTAAGTCTCAATTGAGTTCTGCAGGCTGTTAACGTTGAGCCGACAGTGGTCTAGCAGGTAAGACTATCATTTATAAAAAGATTTGTAAACCTTAGAATCTGGATTATTAGAGCTCGACTACTCACCAGAGAAACTATGCATATGGTGCACGGTAATGTTGTAATTTGTCTGTGATTTATCGTTTACTCCTTTTACACAACGTGACAGAATATAATCGATTTTTAATGGGAAAAGAAATAATAGTGCCTATCTAACTATAAAATATTTGACTTTTAATAGCCAATTAGTTCAAATTCCTAATACATATTTTTTACCTTTTCTTTTTTAGTGCAAATAAGCTCTTGTTTATGAGTCCTCCTTCTATTGTTAATGACAAAAATAAATACCTCCGCCAAAGCACAAGCGTCATTCTTTTTTTTTTTGTTGTTTGTACAGTTTTTGTCTGAGATGTATTGGAGAAGAAGAGAGAGAGAGAGAGAGAGAGAGAGAACGAAGAAATATATGTATGCCCATATATCCATCACGAGAGACTGTACCTCCCTTCAAAAAAAAGTGTCCTCGGTATATAATATTCGTTATTTAGGTTTCTTATCGTTTGCTTTTTTTCGCTTCTTCCTTTTTATTATTTTTTTGTGTTCGTGTGTAGGTGTGTGTTACATGCACAAAAATACATCATAAAAAACATCCAAGGCAAGCAAACATCAGCGCACTATCACTCAAACATCATAGAGAAAAGAGACACGACATATATTTACCCTTTTTTTTCTTTCGTCTTTTATTTATTTATTTATTTATTTATTATTACTACGAGTTTGAGGAAAGTTCTCGCGCGCGTGCGTAGGTAGGATCGTGGTAATATCGAAAAGGTGATGATCCTCCACTATGTCGTTACTGTCATATACCTAATTTCTTTATAAACTATAAAGAGAGAGAGTGTATGCATCCATACTCCTATTATAATCCGGTTGTTTATCCAAATGGAGTTCAAGCCTGTCAGGTATGTTAGAACTCTTCTAATTTTGAAAATATCCAAAATAGTTCTCCTATAGGGGCATTACAAGGCTTTTTATCATTCTATTTCTGCTCTGTACTTTTTTTGCGTCTTATTTTTCTTTTCCTTTTCGTGTGCTATATGTACTGTTTAATCCAACTCCACGTTACAAATGTTTGCAAAATCTATTGAGGATCATATGAC